>PISX010025535.1:0-19366 GCA_004024625.1 Mellivora capensis | reverse complement strand
CGGCCACGGTCACCAAACTGTGGAAAGAACCAAGATGCCCTTCAACAGACGAATGGATAAGGAAGATGTGGTCCATATACACTATGGAGTATTATGCCTCCATCAGAAAGGATGAATACCCAACTTTTGTAGCAACATGGATGGGACTGGAAGAGATTATGCTGAGTGAAATAAGTCAAGCAGAGAGAGCCAATTATCATATGGTTTCACTTATTTGCGGAGCATAACAAATAACATGGAGGACATGGGGAGAAGGAGAGGAGAAGGGAGTGGAGGGAAATTGGGGGGGAGATGAACCATGAGAGACTATGGACTCTGAAAAACAACCTGAGGGTTTTGAAGGGGTGGGGGGGTGGGATATTGGGGGAGCCAGGTGGTGGGTATTAAGGAGAGCACGCATTGCATGGGGCACTGGGTGTGGTACAAAAACTATGAATTCTGTTATGCTGAAAAGAAATAAAAAAAAGAAATGGGAAAATAAGCAAAGATTTGCCTGCCCACCATGCTCCTATGATGCAGGCATATGCTTTGTAATGCTATATCCTTGGTAGGGTTTTGAGAATACATCTTAGAAAAATACAAATCAATCAATCAATCAATATGTCAATGATCCCAGGGGAAATCCCTCCACATTCCTTTGTATTTCTATGTATATCAGTGCTTGCCTGAACAGCTTTCCCCCCATTGGACCCCACTTTATCTTATGCCAGTTAAGTGCCTACTATATATTTCAAAGGGAACCTGAGAAGAACAAGAATGGAAAACTTTGGAGATGGAAATAGCACTTAGCACGTGTGTCTCCTCTTTTGGAAAGGGGTGAGCATGTCTTCTATTGTACCTATCATAGTTATGTGTTCTTACTGTTCTGCTTGGAACTTCAACAGGGAAAAATGGATGTATGGATGCTGATGCACAAAATGGCAAATTACACGTGATCACCCATCTTCCATTGAACATTGTCAATGTCCTTTCTAAGGGCTTTTCTGTAGCACAGGGACCATGTTTGCCAGCATGCCGGAGCAGTGGGATGCCCTGACCTGAGGTTCACCAGGTGGTGGAGAAGGCTCCGTGTTCTCTGCTGGCAGTGGCAGCTGGATGAGTGGGCAGTTGTGTGTTCATGGGGGCTCTCCAGAGCAGCTTCAGCATAGGCGTCCCTGCGCCGTGAATAACAGAGCTTCCCAGAGGCTCTTCAAGACTACAACAGTTTCCATCATTCTCTCATGGGCCCGTCTTTGGGGCTCCTGGCTGAGAGCCTATGCACTGAGAAGCAGTTCAAACTCTACTGCCCAGTTCCCCTACAGGAGACGTCAACCTGAATTCCTCAGTGGAACCATATCAAGAGGAAGGGGTTTGGTTTCTCTGACTGTGTCCTAGCCACCAGAACCCCACCTCGTTGTGTCTCCGTGGGCCATGCTCTCGTTGCCCCCAGTGGTAGTGCTCAGGTTTAGCACACAGTGAGCACTCATCCCTGCAGGGCTCCCTGCATTTTGGTCTTCCGCCTCCGACCTCTTGATGTGTGATCACGTTTCCTGGGTCATGGCCCCATCGGTCAGGACCTGGCAGGGTCAGCAGTAGGCAGGGAATCTGAGAGACAGAGACATTGCATTTCATTAAAGAGGACTCTGCACAAACCAAGTGTGGGCTTCACGTCATGTGGGGGTCCAGGAACAGGTGTAGTGCTGAGGAAGGTTAGACTCTGGGGCATGGGAATTAGCAAAGAGCTGGCCTTGTCTATTTTGTGCCCTTCAAATATTTAGAATCTGTCACAACGGTGCCCCTTCCTTCAGTCACATTTCACATTGCTCGACTGGCTCTAATTCTAATGTTATAAAGAGATAGAATCTTGTTGGAAAAAAGTAATTGTCATTCCTTTAGACGTGATTCTAGTCCTTCAGTCCTTTCCTAGAATACGTGGTTTAACATTTGTGGTTTTGTTGGATATCTCCCCAGAAAAATCACACACCCACATGGCTGCACATGCATGCACAGATGTGTGGATTCGCAGAACCAGTTGGAACAAATTTGAAAAACTTCAGAAGGTAATGACACTTCACTCATGAGATCTTTGGTCTGCTTTACCTAAACACAGGTGTACTGCAGACCCAAAATAGCATCATCCCATCTCAGAGAATCAGCACTAAGTTCCTACTAATGTTCAGTATCTATGTGATATCCCGATCTTATTAAAATCTTCCCACATGTGTCTGTTAGCCATTTGTATGTCTTCATTGGAGAAGGGTCTGTTCATGTCTTCTGCCCATTTTTTTACTTCATTTTCTTTTTTTTGGGGGTGTTTTGTTTGAGAAGTTCTTTATAGATTTTGGATATCAGCCCTTTGTCTGTAGTGTCATTTGCAAATATCTTCTCCCATTCCATGGGTTGCCTCTTTGTTTTGTTGACTGTTATTTATATATTTGAGACAGGGAGAGAGAGAGGAAGAGAGAGAGGGGCAGGGAAAACACAAACAGAAGGAGGGTAGAGGGAGAGGAAGAAGAAGGCTCACCACCGAGCAGGGAGCCCGATACAGGGCCGATCCTAGGACCCTGAGATCATGACCGGAGCTGAAGTCAGATGTTCAACCAACTGAGGCACCCAGGTGTCCCGTGACTATATTCTACATAAGGCAGTTTCATATGCTGACCAGTGATTTATAAGAATATCATAATTCTCAGTTATAATTGTGTAAAGGTTTTGCACAAGGGGCTAAAATAATTTAATAATTTATTTAGCATGTGAATCCCCCTTTCAAAGTGATAAAAAGGAAATTAATCATAGGTTTTTGTCTTTGTGTCCTCCCACACAGAATTCAGCATAATTTTATAAGTGAATTAAGAGGTGAATATCTTTACATTTGAAAGCTTGCTATCATTTCATAAATGAACATATGGCAAAGTGATTTTGGTAAGGACATGCTTGCCCAGTCATGCTAATCAATGTGAGAACCAAAATGATGGTGCCTGTATTGGGTGGGACAGCATACAATCCTTCAGATTGAATTCAATGTTTCACTGAGTGTTTGAGCCAAGCATGGTCTTAATACCATGAGAGACGACTCTGGCTCTGTGCTGAGACATTTCTGCTCCTGGTTATGGAGCTGACCTGCTGTGGCACATCAGGAAGATCATGGAATGTAATCTGTATCTCCTGGGAAACCCCAAGGAACTCTGAGGTCCATCACCCTCAAGCTGTGGAAGAAGAAAAAGACATTTGGGCCTATAGAGGTCAAGACCAAGGTCTATAGTTTGGGTCCATAGAGGTCAAGGTCAAGGGCCATTGAAGCACAGCCAGAGGGTGTCAGTAGGAAGCCCAGGCTGACGTGGGGGAGGATCCAGGTGCACCTCCCACCTTCTATTCCTGCCCCTACCTGCAGCTTTCCCTGAAGAGGCAGGCAAACTCTTGGCCTTGCTTGAGGTTCTCTCTGATGCTACCCTTGGGGGAGCTGCTGCCCCACCTTCCTGAGAGGGCCTGCCCATCCCACCAGGAAAGAAGAACCTCTTGGATGGACACCTTTCAGAAATGTCCTTTTAGCCTCAGAGGGAGGAGGCCCCAAACTCTAGGGTCTGCATGGGGTCACTCCAATGCATACTGGAAAGAATTTTCTATATTTTGTTGTTAATCCCAATCTTCACATCCCCTTTTTGTGGGCTATGTGTCTCTTGTACCAGGGGCCCCATTCTTCTCCTTTCCTCCTCCTGGTAGATAAAAGACACCAGCTGTAGCCAGTTGAATAAACATATAAATCAACAAATCGGTGAGTTTGAACTCTGATTCTTTAAATTCAAAATTTCATGATAGAAGAGCTCAGTTTTGCCCATACCAGCCTCTTTTTTTAAAATATTTTTTTTATTTCTTTTCAGCATAACAGAATTCATAGTTTTGTACCACACCCAGTGCTCCATGCAATGTGTGCCCTCCATAACACCCACCACAAGGCTCCCCCAACCTCCCATCCCCCGCCCCTTCAAAACCCTCAGGTTGCTCTTCAGAGTCCATAGTCTCTCATGGTTCATCTCCCCCCCAATTTCCCTCAACTCCCTTCTCCTCTCCATCTCCCCATGTCCTCCGTGTTATTTGTTATGCTCCGCAAATAAGTGAAACCATATGATAATTGGCTCTCTCTGCTTGACTTATTTCACTCAGCATAATCTCTTCCAGTCCCATCCATGTTGCTACAAAAGTCGGGTATTCATCCTTTCTGATGGAGGCATAATACTCCATAGTGTATATGGACCACATCTTCCTTATCCATTCGTCCATTGAAGAGCATCTTGGTTCTTTCCATACCAGCCTCTTATCCTCCCTAAAACACATAGCCCAGTGTTTTTATGGATCTGATTATTGAAATTCAATATTATCATATTTTATTACGTCATTAAGTAGCAGCACATTTACCCAGTTTCCCCATTATCCCTCTTTGTTTTCCAGCTCCGTGCAGAGATTAGCACATTAGGAGCAGGGCAGTCTCAGGAGGAGGAAGACCAGGAGCCAGAGGCTGTGTCTTCTGTGCCTGAGAAACCTCTGGGACTTTTGGCCCCATTCTCTTAACTGCAACCATCTCTTTAAACTTCTCTCATGACCTCCTTTTGATATTTTTAATTAATTCTAGAATCACTAAAATCAACTAAACTTTTCATTTTCTCACTGGCTAATGCATTTTAGTCTGAACCTGCATGCACTGATAAAATCAGAAAATATTGAGAAGTAAGAAGGAACAAACTCTGATTTCTTTTATATGCATTCTACGGAGCCAACCTCATTGCCCAGTCAGGCTGAACTGGGTTACCATGTGGAAGACTGTGTTTCAGGCCGAGGACATTCTGTCGATGTGCACACTCAGGCCGAGGACATTCTGTCGATGTGCCCACTCAGTCATGGCCCAGTGGTTTGTTCTGTGACCTAGTCCATGTCCCTGGCCAGGCTTATATGCTGGGACACGTTGCCTCCAAGAGGGTTGCCCTTGGCTGACGTGGATTGAAAAAACACTGTGTCTGTCCCAGAGAAGGACCACTGTTTTGAGGTATTCCTGAAGTGCCTGGCCTGCTCTGGACTCTCCTACAGATGGCGGCCGGACGGAGTCACATGCCCAGTGCAAGTGCATATACTGGGTGGGCACCGATGGGCAGTGTCTCTGATGCTCAACAGGGAACACAGCAGAATAGCTATGCACAGAGCCTTCTATCCAGGACCATAAATAGCTGCTGTTTTTGAGTTCTGGTGGCAGCAAGGTAATATTTATTTATTTATTCAAGAGAGTGAGTCAGCATGTGTGCAAAGCAGGAGTGGGGGAGGAACAGAGGGAGAGAGAGAGATTCTTAAGCAGGATCCGTGCTTAGTGCAGAGCCTAACCTAGGGCTCGAACGCACAATGCTGAGATCACAGCCTCAGCAGAAATCAAGAGCGGGTCACTAAACCGAGTGTGCCCCCGGGGTGCCCCAGGGTCGTATTTGATCTGTAAGTCCACATTCGGTATGCAGCTGGCTCTGCACCTGTGCGTGTGGGCTGCTGCTGTGGCAAGTATCACTGCCTGTTCTTCTTATTCTGTAAATGCCAGACACTTCTTTTGGATCCCAGAAGGAGAATGACATCATTCTCAGATTCTGGCTGAATTCTCTCAATTGCTTTTAAAACACCTATGGTTTTTTCCTTTCATAAATGTTTAAGGGCCGAGAAAGGGTAGTCCTAGTAATGATCAGCCTGAGGGACGGATGACGGAGTCGCATTCCCTGAGCTGCTGCTCATGAGGCTGTTCTCATCACAGCCTCTTCCCCCAGTTCCTTAGACTGTCAGGGAAGGCAGGGACTGGTGCACTGTGCCGCTCTTCCTATCCCTGCTGCCTCCACCTTGTTATGCGAGTTTGGACTTGTGTGCCCCCCATCTTACCCACCTCGTCCTTTCTCTAGTCACCAGGATACCTGCTAGAAATCTCGAACAAAGAGACTTTGTCTTACACAACTTAACACATATTCATCATTTATATTGGGCACTGAGCACAAACTTTGCATGTAGCTTTGGATGAGGTACCTAATTTTACCTGGTATTTTCTCTTCAAATATTTCAAGGTAACACTCAGCTATGCTTCTAGTAGTCGCACTTTTTCTGAGTTAGGCAAGACAGGGTTTTTCAGACTCAGCACGTTTGATACTTCGGATCAGGTGATTCTTTGTTGTAGGGGTGCTGTCCTCTACTTTGAAAGAGGTTGAGGAACATCTTTGGTTCCTACACTTTAAATGCCAGTAGCATCCCCTGTCCCCAACTGTGACAATCAAAAATATTTCCAGACTTTGTCAAATGTCCCCTAAGGAGAAAAATTGCCCCCATTGGAAATCGCTGATGTAGATCTATAAAGAACTTCTCAAACTTAACACCCCCCAAAACAGATAATCAGGTCAAAAAATGGAGAGAAGGCATGAACGGACACTTCTCCAGTGAAGGCATGAAAATGGCTAGCAGACACATGAAAAAGTGCTCATCATCATTAGCCATCAGGGAAACACCAAATAGTTTTATGCAGATCCCATACTGGGACATGGTAAGATCAACTATCTTGATTTCCAATGTCACCCAAGTGCTATGGTTGCAAATGGTCACATTGGTCATAAATCCATACCATTGATGGATATTTGATGTTTACCAACATCTCTACAAATTACTTAAAAGACAGATTTCAAACACAATAAAATTTTCCTTTCATCATTTGCATTAAGATGTGATCTTTTGTCACTCCTATAGAGTTTTGAGAGCACTTAGTGATTCTGAATCAGTGATGAGTCATCCGTTGACTCTAAGAGCTTCCTTGGCCCTGTGAGAAGATGGATGCCATGCTCCCTGGCTGAAGCTGTGCATTCTGGGGCATGGATGTGGGGCTGGGACCCAAGGCCAGTCTAAGCATGAAGCGTTGGAAGTAATAATGGATAAGTAAGACCCACAGAGAAGACAATAAACTCAAAATATGACATGACTTCATTTCTGTGATTAAATTATAGCAACTTCATGTCAGATTCTTAAATAAGACTTTGCCAGATGTCCCCTGGGGACATGCATATATGAACATGAAGAGAATTTTTTGCCGATGTAAACAATTGGTGTCATAGTTCATACATGTTTGGTATAGATCTGTCTATACACAAATTTAAGAGTAATAGTGAACGTTCTTGATTTTGCAAGTGTGTCTGCAGCACCATGCAAGAATGTGAGAATTCGGGAATACTTCTAGAATCGGGAATTGAAACCCAAGGAGAAGGAAGGAGTCGAAGGAAGAAGTAGATATTAGGCACTCTGACAGGGTGAACTTCATTCTGCAATGGTTTGTTGTTTTTCTGCTGTCTCTGAAAGGAATGGGTGAGTTAATGGATTTGTCTCTTCTCTGTTTGTGTCTACCACTTAAATCTGCTTGTATCCCAAAAGAGCATCTCTCTCTGACATTGGCCGTGCCTCACCCATCACCTTGATGTTCTTCCCATACTGTGACCTTTGTTTCAAGGGCATAGAGCTAGTGAGGGGCAAGAGGACTTTTTCCCTGGGATCTAGTAATGTTGGACAGGAAAGCAGGTGCTTGAGGCCCCCAGCCGTGCTATGTCAGCACTGAGCATGGACCCCAGGCACAGAGGCTCTGCCATCTTGAATGTTAGAATCAGACAGCGCTGTTGACTCACCTTGTGGAGAAGCTATGGAACCTGGCCAAGGGAACCACTGTTTTGAGGGAAGAGGACCAGTGTTGGCATTATAAGATCCCAGAGATGTGGAATCATAACTATGAAAACCTCAAGCAAGCTTCTGGGCTGTCTACCCAGAGGGGGCAGCTCTGCCTCATGGTGAGAGCCGCAGGCCCTGGCCCTCAGATGCCCAGGCTCACGTGATCGAGTTGTGAGTGCTCATACAGGGGCAATGAACTCTCTTGACCTCCATGGTGACAGTCAGAGGAGCCCCCTGGCAGGTGTGTGGTGAGCAGTGACTGTGCTAACACTTGAGGAACTCAGACCAGGGCTCAGCATAGAGTGAGCACTGCACAGTTACGTAAACAAATGATTTCAAACAGAGAGTCTCTTTACAATGAGATTCCTCGTATTGGTTTACACCGGACACGGTCTCCACACAAGCAGGGCTCTCTCTCATACTACCACAGATGGTGATGGTGCAGTATCCACTGCGGGCAGCTGTCTGCCAGCCCGGGACATGGTCATTCACACCCTGCTCTCATTTTGGATATCCATCGCGAGACTGGTTCCTGTTTCTCCTTTCCTTCCTCCCTCCCTCTTTCTTCCTTCCTCCCTCACTCTTTCTTCCTTCCTCCCTCCCTCCCTCCCTCCCTCCCTTTCTCCCTTTCTTTCTTTCTTTCTTTCTTTCTTTCTTTCTTTCTTTCTTTCTTTCTCCCTTTCTCCCTCCCTCCCTCCCTCCCTCCCTTTCTTTCTTTCTTTCTTAAAATTTTATTCATTTATTTCACAGAGATACAGTAAGAGAGGGAACACAAGCAGGGGCAGAGGGAGAAACAGGCTCCCCATGGAGCAGGAAGCCCAATGCCAGGCTCAATCCCAGGACCCTGAAATCATGATTTGAGCCAAAGACAGATGCTTTACAAACTGAACCCCCAAGGTGCCCCAAGGATCCTGTTGGTTTTACTCTCACACACCCCTCCAGTACATCCACTGTGACGGCCTCCATCACCCACTGCCACCACACTGTGCTGCGGCCCCTGTAAGTGGTCAGGGCAGGGTCTCTGACCCTGCTCCATCCTTCCTCCAGCCAGTGTCCAGGATCCCGCTCAAGCCCCCATTGCAAACTACAGATATGAACATAAACTCCCCCTTTCTCTGTGATGGAGACACAGGTGCCGCCACAGGTGACTCTGGTCTCTTTCCACTCCATTTTGCCCGCACTGCTGGTCTGGCACTCTGCAAGGTTGTTGCTTTCCAGTGACCTTGACACAGGCTTTTCCCTCTTCCTGGAATGTGCTTCCTTCCAATGCCTGTTTGGTGACCCTTCTAGATTATTGGAACAGCAGCTACAGAGCTGCTTGCTCAGGAATGCTTCTCCAGGGCCCTGCACAGCTCCCATCTCCCCTCTGCAAGTCCTCCAGCACTGGCCTCCCTGGGCAGCACTCCTCAGACTCCAAGTTTCCATTTATTGGTATGACTTTTAAGTTACTTCCTACTCCCCATGACTGCAGGTGTGAGGCCATTCCACAAGCTGGCCTAAGGCATGGCACAGAGTAGGGACGGGTGTCCAGTGAATGTGCATGGAGAACATGTGAAAGCAAAGAGGTCAGGGCGGCCAGAGCTGGAGGCTTCTCTTCTCTCTCTGTGCATGCAGTATCAATCAGTTATAATTCACTTCTATTCCAGGAAAAAAAAATAAGCAGACAAGAAAGCAAACAATTCAGTACCTTTAATTTTAAAGAGCCCACTAAAGTGTGTTAATTGCTTATGAAATTGGGACAGGTTGTGTGTGCGTATCTCTGAAAAATAAATGTTATCCCCAAAGAGATAAATATCCATTACTAAGAAATGATGATTTGCTCTATTTCCTCAGTCAAGCAATATTTATCAGGGACATTGATTTAACTAGAGGCTATTGGCAGATACAAATGGATGATGACAAGAAACAAAAAACCACCTTCAATCGCCATCAGGGCTTTTCATTTTAATGTGATGCTTTTTGGAATTACTAACGCTCCAGCTACACCTCGAAGATGAATGAGCAGCCCCTGCCCTGTTCAGTGCATCATGCCCCGGAGCTGGCTTCACCTGGGCACTGTAGGCTCTGCTTCCCAGAGCTCAAAAACACCCTGAGCATTTCCTGGAGGTTTGGGGGGGGGGGGCAGAAAGTATGTAAAGCTGGAAAGGAAATAAAATACAATGAGCATGGTTTAAGTTTCTACGAGATGCCTCATTTTAAAGGCTGCAGATATAAAGAACGGTTACTTCCCGTGTCAGAGGAAGGAAGTGTAGCCCTGTTGGGGTGGGGAAGAAGGCACCGCTGACAGGTTCCTGGGCGTGTTGAGAGACTGAAACCGGCAGGGGATGTTCTGTCCCCTTCAGCCTGATTAACAGACATCTTAAAAGCTCTAATGAGAAAATGGCTAGAAGGGGGCAAGCGATCAGATCACAGGATAAGGCTGACACTTAACGCATTCTCTCTCTCTCTCTCTCTCTCTCTCTCTTTATTCCCTCTAAAATGGAAGTAATAGATTTTGCACTGTATAAAGTCATTAATCCCAGTGCTTGGAAGAACATCTGTCTCTGGGGCTTGAGGCAGGGCAAAGGGACCTCCAATGTGCATCTTGGGATTTTGAGTGTGAACCTCATCACAAGAGAGCCCAGGTGAGTCACCGACAGCTTTCATTCCGGCTTTTCCTCTCTGCCACCATCTCCAGTGATGTCTCAGTGCCTGTTGCTGGTCCACATGCTTCTGATTCCTCAGTAGAAAACCCAAATAAAATTAAAGAGTAGAAAAGGCTACTTAAGGGCCTCAGGTCACTCTCAAGTCCTCTCATGGACTTGAGTCAAACTGATTCTTTTTTTTTTCAATTTATTTATTTAACGTGCTTTGCACATTCTCCATGTGCATTCACTGGACTCCCATGGAGTGCGTGGTCCAGTTGGACCATGGAGACTTTCCCGATGTTCTCAGCAGAGCATGGAAGCCCATGGAGAACGTGAGGCAGGTATGCTTGCATCCCAGGTGTGCTCAGTAAAAGGGAGCCCGCACCCAGTTTGCAAAGTCTGGTTCCCATGTGCATCCTGGATGATTACATTAAAAATCTATGGGGGTGTCAGCCCACCAACTTTGTGGGAGTTAATAATGAGCCTCAACAGGCTGACAAATGTGCCCTCAAGGCTTGTTTTGTGTTCTCCACCATCGTGCTCTATGGGTGGTACATCCACAAGGAATGGAAGGAGCTCAGTGTTGAGTGGTTAACAACCTAGGCAGGTAGGTGACCTGGCATCACTAGTTACTGCTTGTGTTAATACAAGGATGTTACTTACACACTCTGAATTTCTCTCTTCTCCCAACAAAATGAAATCCATAGAAATACTTAGAGCATAGCATATTTCAGATCATTGGATGTGATCATTCATAAAAAATATGTGACTCCAAACCTGATGCACCAGCAGATCTCAGGAAGTGTCATGGGTGAGACTTCTGTCCTCACTCTCATCATTGTTCTACTGAACTATCCTCGTGATGGTCTTATCAGTGGCCCCTCTGGGAGAAGCACAGAGATGGCAAGGTCAAGACTGGGAAATAATAACTCATACCTGATCTTTGTCCTAAAATAACACAAGACAACAGTCCTCAAGGGGTATTTAACCTTCCTGAAGGTCAAGGCAGCAATATTCTTAACTGCCATTGCCTAGTGCCTGTGGGCAAATGCTCCCAGAGGGTTGATTTTGTGTCCTGAGTAAAGCATGGGGCCTTTGAGTGGAATTAATAGTGCACCTTCTCCAAGGGCTGCAACAATAGGTTTTCATTCCACCTCCTGGATTTCCCTGAGGATATTGATCAGAATGCTGTAATATTTGGTAGCTGAAGACACCAACATAGGCTACAGTAAATGAATATTTATGCGGACAAGCATGCCCTAAGAGAAAACACCTAAGAAAACTGAACTTACAGAAGTAAAGGACTTCCCTCACTATCAATGATAAGGTGACTTTTAACCTCTTTGAACACAAGGGTGCTTCATTTCACCCCGCAATGGCTCTTTCTTGCTCCGTCCTCACTCCCCCCCCACTTTCTGTTTCTCATGTGGGTTTATGTTTTCATCGGTTTCATGGGTTACATCTCTCCAGGCTGGAGGATTATGCCCACTGCTTCCTGAGCCGCCGTGCAACATGTGCCCTTCCCTTCTGTATCCAGCGCTGAGGTTCTGTGTCCCAATGTGAAATTCTCTCTCTCATGTCTTACCGGCTACCTCCTAAGAGAGAACTTCACATCACTGGGGAATGTGCAGTCAACTCCGGATTGCTGTTAATCCATTTCTGTTTGGTTGTATGTGGCTAAAATGCAAACATGATGTATTTCCTCCCTGTTTCCTCAAAAGGACTGTGTTCTTTCTTAAGGTAGACTCTATGGAAAGATGAATTTGAACTAATCTTAAACCTATACATAAATGACAAGGTGTTTTACTCGCACAGTGCCTGAGATTCTCTGGAGAGGTAACAAGAGATCTCTGAAAGGAAGGCCTTCTGAAATCGCCCATAACAGCAGTGGCCATGGTGTTTGGGGGACCCTTCCCTAAAGAGCACTTGCTGTCTTGGAGCAAATATAGCCTTTTTCTGTCCCATCCTAGAAGGAGCAAAGCTCCAGGGTGAAGATAATAAGGAAATTTTTGACCGAACATGCACATCTTATCTGAACTTTTTTTCAAACTGACTCATTTTGTTTTCAATTCATAATTGTTATAGATATTTTGTGGGCATCTACAAGGTAAGAGGATTTTGGATCCCTGAGATGTATTTGTGCGTGAATCCTCTGAAATTTGTTCCATGCACTCTGAGAATGAGTCCAGTGGCCCTAAATATCCCCTTTCTTACTCCCCCATTACGTTCTTCTCCATCTTCTCTTTCTTCTCTTCCCTCTCCTTCTCCTCTTCCTCCTCCTCCTTTTAATTGTTTAACTTCAGGGGCCAACCTTCTGCCATAAAGGGTCCAGGATGACTGGGAGGTTGGGTTACATAACCAAACAAACAACACACGAAAGGCACATCGGATCCTGAGAGGTTGGTTAGCCATATTAGAAACAGCCCTGTGTTCATCCTTTGCCATGAGGGCTCCTTCGCGTAAGGCTTTCACAGAATCACATACTGCACTGTTGAATATCTTGTTCACCAGGACACAAGCCTCCACCGAGGGCAGCCCAATGACTGCTTCCCTTGGATGTGTTCAGAAGAGCTGTCATGATCCTTCCGTGTTTTTGTTAATCCTCCCAGGGTGTAATTAGCGTCATGTTTCCAAAGATCAAGCTATTACAATTTCCCCCATCTGCCCCTTGATGGTGCATACCCCTTTACATAGCACAAAGCATTTCATTCAATAAGCAGAGATACTGTTTAAAATGAAAATATCCTTGGAAGGGGGTGATACAATGACTTAAAAGTATTACTGAAGCGTAATTTACTAACACCACATTTCTCTGGTGTTCAGGTTTTGTGTTGGAAGATGAGAAAAGATGACCCTGAGGATCCAATTTGAGGATGAAATGAGTTAATACGTGTAAAGGGCTTAATACAGTGCCTGGTGCAGAGTGCCCGCCAAGTGGTGGGGTCGCTCTCATCTCCAGTTTACAAAGCAGACAGGCTGCACAGGTTAATGGCAGCGGCGCAAACCAAGGAAGCCTTGGTGACCCCCTCCTTCTGCAAGGACGGCTGTGATCAACCACGCCTCCGGGGGAAGGAGTCTGATGTAGTTCTTTGCAGTCGGTTGCAGGAGAAACCAGCAGGTGCGTTGTCTCATTACTTTTCCTGGCCTCATGATGCCCCAGACAGCAAGAGTTTCCGCGAGGGTCTCAGCAAGGGGGACGGGCCACGTGCGCCCACCAGGTGTCAGATCCTTCACTGGACAGCCTGGTGGAGGGCGAGCACCCTTCTGGACCATACCGTGCACAGGCTGGGGGGAGCCACTTGCATGTCCCACATGTTGTGAACACATTCTTGTTTTTGTTGTCTCCTTGCTTGCGAAGACTGAAGAGTGTGGATAATGGTGAGGACACATCTAATGGGGAAAAGCTGGTCAAGATCCCACCAGCCTTACAGAGACAGGGCCGAGTCCCTGACTGAGTGGGTGTGTGACGGCAGGAGGGCCACAGGGCTTTCCTTCCCCAATGCTTTCATTCCTTGGGGGCACGTCAGGGACCCCCACCTTGAGTCTTGTGCCATCCTGTCGGTGAGTTTTAAGGACGTCCCCTTCATTCAGAAAATGGCCTCCCCAAATGCACTCAGTGCTTTTTTCCATCCCAGCACAGCAGATTGATGGGCTAAAAAAAAAAAAAAAAAAACAAAAAAAAAAACAACAACTTAGAAATTAAATCTCCCTTGAAATATAACACCACATAATTGAGTTTCTGTATATGTTGTTTAGAGACAGTAACAAAGAAATGTAAAACAGGATCCCCGAAGCTGGGGCAGCTTGTAAAATCTGGTTAAGCCATGTTGAAAAATACTTGAATGCCCCCATTAGAAAACACAGACTATTTATTACTTCCTTTTCTTTAGTCCTATGAGGCATAAGCTCCTTTTTTTTTTTTTTTATACTCCTTTCTCCCCCTTTTCAAAGTGCACTCATTGAACTCTTGGCAATTAGTGTAATTGAAATTTATTGACAATGTGGCTGATGTGGAAGCCCATTGTCCCTGAGCGCGTGTGGCTGTGAGCGGCTCTGTGGCAGCGTAAGGCAGCCCGGGCTTGCTCCATCACATCAATGGGCCACCGGCTGCCAAGGGTTCCTTTGGGGGTATGAATGTTACTTAGTGATAAGAGCCTTTCGAAACAGGATCCCTGGACCCCATCTCTTGTGGGAGATGGAAATGAAATATGTATTTGGCGGCTGTGGAAAATTAATGTAATTGGCTCCCACATAAAGCTTTGACAAGTTGACCTGTTTGAAATCCAAGGAGGGCTTCGAGCCCCGTATCATATTATCTTCAACTAACCCAAGCATGCTTCATGCCCTCCACCCCAAACACAGTGGAGGTGAAATGAGATGGAATTTGGGCACTGGTGTTTAACAACACTTCTGTTGAACACAGTTATTATTTTTGCTTGTGTAGCTCCGAGATGAAGGGGTTAGGATGATTGGATTTCCACATGCATGTGTCTGTGTTGATAGCTCTCAGTTTGGGTTTTCTTTTCTTTGGCAGAGGCGAGGGTTCGAAATATTTGTAATTGTACATGGGCACATCTATCTTTAGACCCATTTTCTCTCTCTTCTATGTATGATTCTAAAACATAGATGTGTTACTTGATGAAATTTAATTGGACTCATTTAGAGGGAAGTGCCGATATCCAGTTTTCTCTTCTGAGAGGGTAGATACATTTTATTTTAATGCATAGGGATTTAGACATGTAAAGCTAATAGGAGAGATATATTGAAATCTCTGCCCATGGAAATGGGCATATAACGTTTCCCTCAGGGGAGTTTCTAAGGAGGAGATTACTATGGTGAATTAATTTTAGCTGCTGTCCTGTCTGGTTCCTAATTTCAGATAATACGCTTTTTTGATTTATTTAATAGGACCCTAAAATGCACCACCCCGGAGTTTAAGAGAATACAATGATAAATTGGAGAGCACGTGGGAAAGCAGGTGTGTATGTTTCTTCCTTTGAGAAAATCTTCATGCTCTTGTTAAATCCTGAATTATTTGCATGCATTAATGTACCTAGTCCCTCCCCCCAGTACCATTTTAAAGGTAACCTCGAAACAATAAGTTAGTAGGTTTTATTGATTCCACATTTAAAAATGGATTGCATAAGCACCTTATTATTTTTTCTCATTTCAGTGGTAGAATCTGTTTCTCTGAGGGAGGCTTGTTGCTGCTAAGAGAGAGTTGAAACTAGTCTTTTTGAATGAATTTCAAAACTTCAACACTTTATTGGCGAGGGTTCTATGCTATGGGGGTTGAGCTTTAGGGTATCTTGAGATTCTTGGATAGCGGAGGAGGCCAGGTGGATGGAGGGATTGCATTCTGCACAGGTGCACTGGTGTGGCGGGTAGGTCATTGGCGAAGGGCATGTGAGAATGATGCCAGGGTGCACACGTGGCTGGAGCCCATGGTCTTTCCGGGCACTGGTTGTGAGTCATGGGAAGTGGTGATGAGTAAGAAGGGATGGAGCATGATGGTCAGACAGAGATATGTAGAGAGATGGTAAGGCAAGCAAGTGATATACGACTGCAAACTGTTTCATTCTTTGCTTTCCTGTAGATTGCTTAGGCAAATGTTGATTTGTTAATGACCATGAATTCAGCATGTAAGTGAGTAGACCTGGCAAGGAATGCCTGTCTACCTGTCAGCCCACGGTAATGAGAGCCCCCCGCGGTCGGGACCCGAGACGCGGTGAGCGCAACATGAGTGCAGACAGAGTCTCTGCTCCAGCACCAGGGGCCTTAACCAGTCACAGCATGAACTGTGAGGAGAGAGTCAAATGTACTTCAGATAAGTCAGGATTAACATGAATTTAGTTGTTTTCTAATTTTAAACAGGGTATTTTGGTCAAGGCTCTCCAGAGAAACAGGACCAATAGCAAGTGTGTGTGTGTGTGTGTGTGTGTGTGTGTGTGTGTGTGTGTGTTGATTGATGATTGACTTATTGATTGATTGACTATGAGGAATTGGTTCACACAGTTATGGAGGCTGAGAAGTGTAGACTCAGGACTGCCTATGGTTTGGTTTTAGTCCAAGGCCAAATCTCGTGGGGAGAAATTTCTTACTTAGTCTTTTATTCTATTCAGACCTTCGAAGGATTGGATGAGGCCTACCCACATGGGGGAGGGCAGCTTGCTCTACTCAGCCTGCAGATCCCAATGTTGCCTCAGCTGGAAACACCCTCACAGGCGCACCAGAACAATGTTCAACGGCATTGCTGGGCATCCCATCACCCAACCCAGGTGACACGTCAAAGTAGCTACCGTGTAGGGGTTCTCATCCCACTGGGACTTTCAGATGATGTTGTTTCTGGTGCCTTCCTCCTGGGGTTATCACACACAAGCTCTCACCTCTGTGTCCGGGGCCTCTTCTAACTGCTGTCTTTTAGATGCCTCTGATGGCCTCAGTCCCCTCTGCATTCTTGTGTGATTCTCCAGTTTCTACCCCATCAGATCCCGCACGGGGAATCATGTTTGTGATGAGAGGACAGCCACCATGTGGTGCTGCCTGGGCATTTACAGTAGGTCAACCCTCTTCAGCGAGGGTCCGCACATTTAGATCAGCACCTGAGCTTAGGATTCCTGAAAGACGTACCTGCGTTGCTTTCCCAGGGAACCTTCAATACAATCACTTAGAGCTCAGTCTGCAGAAGTTAGTGACCTGCACCCCAACCACCATAAAATAACAGGTGCTTCCACCCTGCTCTTTGCCTGTTTCTCGCTTGTGACCTGGGACAGAGGACTGCCCTTCCCTGGGAGCCTTGCACTCCTGCTCTGGGATTTGTAAGTAATAAAACTTTGACTTAAGTAACTTTGTGGGTGTATTGAAACTGCACCTTCAACCTGAATGATCCTGTGAGTTTCACTTCCCCAAAGCGGTATCCTGGATGCCGAGGGAGGCACCTGTCACCCTGTGTGGATGGCCAGTGCCTGGTTATTCAGCTCGTCATCATTTGTCCGTTCTTAATTTGGTTCTAGCCATGGTAGTTCCCCCAACACAAGCCAGGTTGCACAAGAGATCTCAAATCTAAATGACCAAACCAACTCTGGGCTGTGCCCCCAGATCTGCCCCTCCATTCTGGCCCATACCTGGCCATCCAAGACAGCAGTATGAGCAGGAGGCTGGCCATGCCTCCTCTCCTTGGAGCTCCCACAACTGTTGTTGAGTCCTGGACTTTAGCCTTCACCTAATCCTTAGCTCCATTCTGGGTCCTCTCTCTCTCCTCCAGAGGACTGGGATCCTTTGTCTCTTTCTTGGATTCCCCTGCCTCTGCCCCAGCTCTGCCTCAAATAGCTGCCTGAGTCATCTACCCAAACTGTTCTCACATCCTCAGGGCTGTCTCGAACCCCTTGGTCTGGATAAAGGTTGGCCTGACCAGGATGCCCCATCGCCTCCTTCCTGAGCTGAACTCTGATTGCCTCTCTGGCTTCATCCTTCCTTGTATTATGTCTAGTCAGCAACTAAGCATGAGCACCAAACATAGCAGTGCCTTTCTTCTGCACTTGCTAGTCATGATTCCAGAAATTTCCTTCCAGAATAAGCGATGCCCTCTGTGTGATGTCCCAATGACCTGCCCAAGCGGGGACTCTAATCCCACGCATCTCCACTGTGGCCACTAGACCCTCCTTTCCTGTTCGGACTTCTTGCTTGTGATGACCTGCCCTGTTGAAAGGATTAGGAAATGTAGTCCCAAATTAAATACAGTATAGTAGGCACAATAATGAACCCCAAATGCATCCACAGCCTAATTACCAGAGCCTGTAAATATGAATTAAATGACAAAAGACACTTTGCAAATATGCTTGAGTTAAGGGTGTTCAGACTGAGAGATTGCCCTGGCAGCCCAGGTGGACATAGTGTCATCTCAGGTGTCCTACCTTGTAATTGCAAGCAGGAGGAAGGAGTGTAAATCAGACAAACTTAGCCCACCGTTACTGGTATCAGAGATGGAAGGGGTCTCTCTGGGTCAAGGCGTGTAGTCAGCCTCTAGAGTCTGGAAAGGCCAGGAGAAGGCTCTCCCTAGGAGTTTCCAGATAGAAATACAGTGCTGTAGGTACCTTGATTTTAGTCCAGTGAGATCCATGTTAGACTTCCAAGATCTTGAACTCTAAGATGTTACTTTTGCCATGTTTCCAGCCACTGACTTTGAGGTAATGTGTTACCACAACAATGGAAAACACATGCATACAGTGAGTGACTAATCATGAATGTGTCCTTGGAAATGCTCTCTGGCTCATTTACATTTGAAACTTGGGTTGAAAACTGTACGTTTAAGGCTTCAAGTCTTTCATACAATAGCCGACAGGGCACGTGTTCTTTGACAGGGTTTCTGATGGGTGCAAAGCTATGACTTTCACTCATTAATGAAGACATAACCTTATCACAAAATTTCAATTCATAGTAGTAGATAATTACTTTAGGTGGTAGCTTGCTTCTGAAATGTAAACTAATGGGAAACAGGTAATTTAAGTACCAGTTGACTGATTATTCATATACAGGCATCAAATAAATATGATGGTATTTTAAGTCTAGCCTTGGTAGCTACGGTGATACCGTACAATCTCTGAAATGGGATAGAAAATATGAAATCCTCAACCCAGTACTACCAGCCATATAAAAATGAAGACACTCAAAGCCACAGTAACCAAATATGTACACAAGGAACTAGATTCTCCACCATCAAATGGGAACTGTGTTGCCGAATAGGAAATTTGAGCTCAAACCAAGAGACACCATGGAACCTTAGATTGATAGAATGATCTTACTTCATTATATAAACCATTATTTTATAAAGTTGTTTATTCAGTGTAGAAGCAAACAATCTTTTATTTCAAGCAAGGATAAAACTGCTGGGACCCATTTTGGTTCTTGGGGATAGTGGCTTAGGTGTGATGTTTGTGTGAGGATTCCCTGAATGTGCCTGTTTGCACCAAAAGAGCCTTAACAAGCTGAGCACAAGAGCCCAGGGTGTTAGACATTTCAGCAAGTAGCACTTTGTGTCCCACTGGCCA
>PISX010025534.1:0-26002 GCA_004024625.1 Mellivora capensis | reverse complement strand
TGAGACAGTAAAATTTGTAACTAATGACCCATCATCGAGGATGTTCACAAAAACAGATTATTACAGATGATGGCCTCATCTACTCAAAGGGTACTTACCTGTGTATTTGAAGATCATAAAACTACCATCCTATATCTGTAATAAATAATTATTAGCATAAGGAAAGAATACAAATTTGGTTTAATAAGTTCATAATGACGTTAGTAACAGCTACCATGTACCCAGCATTGATTAGGGACCAGACATTACGCTAAATGCTTTATCAACATTATCTGATTTACCCTTTGAGGAAGGCACTGGTACTACCAACTTCCAGTTCAGGAAATTGGGGCTTTTGGAGATAATTTCCCATGAGTAACACATGCCGGGCTGTGAGGCCTCTTAGGAGACACGGACTCCCTCGGAATCTGTGTGTGGGCCAAGTGGGCTCAGTGGTATGGACTTCCCTCCCCAACACCTAATAAGGTAATATTTTCCTTTTTATTCCTCTAGTTCCTTCTATAAAGAATTCTTAATTTCCCTTTGTCTTTTGTCATTTGACTTTCATTTCCTGTTTTGGGTTTTCTTCTGTTAACACCAGGAGCCTTCAGTCCTGCCCTCTCTCACTCCTCTTCTAAGTGGATGTGACCCAAGTTCCAGTTTTGATGCCTTTTCCTTCGTGTTTCAGTTCCTTTCACAGTCTGTGTTTAGCAAGTGAAGTTGCCTTTTATGGTTTGCGTCTCTTTTTCTCACTTTTTTTTCCTAGTTTTCCTATATTCTTTTGCCATATATACAAGTGCCTTACGGGAGTTTCTTCTGGAGCCCTCTGAACTTCAGGAAGAATTTTCTGATTTACATTCTGCAGTGTAACATTTTATTTTTATTTATTTTTTAAAAATATTTTATTTATTAGACAGACAGAGATCATAAGTAGGCAGAGAGGCAGGCAGAGAGAGAGGAGGAAGCCGGTGCCCCGCTGAGCAGAAAGCCCCATGTGGGGCTCCATCCCAGGACCCTGGAATCATGACCTGAGCTGAAGGCAGAGGCTTTAACCCACTGAGCAACCCAGGTGCCCCCTGTGTAACATTTTATTGAAAAACACTAAAAATACCTACAGGTTTTAGTGTTTGTTTTTGCTTTTATAAAGCAAGGATAAACAGTGACCGAAAGAAGGATGGCAGGATCTGAATGTCATTCACTGAGATGGAGAGAAAGAGAGAGAGAGTATAATGGCCTCCACTGACTCTAGTTTGGAAATTCTGGACTATCTGTATGATTCAATACTTAGAATAATAGAGCTCAGGCACGGAAACTGTCATCACAACCTTAGATATGTTGTGAGGTAAATTCGGTTTTGTTTTGTTTGTGAACAAGAACATTGTTCTACCCAATGCGCTTTAGATCCTTATTATTGGGAATCCAGCTTCTAAATGGTTTAATAAGCCAGCATGGCCCCGGAGTGTATGGAAACAAATACTGTACTGGAAGCAGGACAGACTTTGGTCTCCTGGTTTTACTAGAACTAGCTGTGTCACTCTAGGCAAGTTGTCCATCTCCTCTGAGGAGAGGAAAAGTCCTCTACTAGAACAATGAGTTGTAAGGATTAGGTGACCCACCACTAAGGTCTATTCCTGCTTTACTATTCTCAGTACAAGACATCTGTTCCCTTTCCTATAAAAACACACAGTTTTCATCAGTGAAAGAAAGCTCTGGGGTAAGGAAGACCATGAATAACTCCAGCTTCTTCATAGTTAGATCTTGGTAAATAAAACTTCCAAGCTCTCCAGAAACTTATTTTCTAGAGTATGTAAAATCTGTTGTAATATCCCTTTTTGATTGTGATTATATATGAAGCAAATACCTTGTTTAGAAATTATCTGAACTACACTTACAGAAAGCAATTCATTTTTGGTTTGGGATTTTGTTTTGTTTTCTCATTAAATAGGAGTTTCACTGCTTAACCTGCAATATCCCAAAAGTCTTCCGTCTTTGAAAGCATACACAACTCAGAAACAGCTTTGGGGGCTTAAAAGATTATAGAGATACTAAGCAAAACATTCAGAAGTAACCAAGTGCCCTAGGAAAACTTCTCTGACTCCAGCATTTAGAAAGCTGGCATTGTTCTAGAAGATAAGAGTAAGGAGGAAGACCTGACTGCCTACATTTCTAGATAATGAAGCTTTCATAGGATTTTCAAATTGGGAAGGGTCTTAATGCTCATCTAATTCCACACAGGCATACCTCTCAACATTTCTGCCATTTGGTCAACCATCCCCTGCTTTCACATGTCCTATTGACAAAGAGCTTACTACCTCGAGCTATAGATCATTCCACTGAAAGACAGCCTTACTCAATGACAAATTTCTTCTGTAAAGACCCCTTGAGCTAGGGTTGCTGGAAGCCACTCTGAGCCGCAAACTATGCCAAATACTTACTCTTTGTTAGAGGCCTGCCCCCATATTCGTGGGGTCCAGGGCAAGAATACAAACGGAGGACCAACACCGTATGTCTAAATCTGTTAAAAGTTATAAAAAGTTATAAATCGAGCTGGCAAACGGTTGGGTAAACTTATTCTATAGATGTACTTTGACAAAAACACCTTCCATAGGCTGAATTGTGTCATTCCCCCTCAAATTCATGCATCGAAGCCCTAACCCTCCGAAGACGCTCACCAGGAACTCATCAGCAAACAACCTTGTGGCCCCTTGTTGTCTTGGACATCCAGCCTCCAGAACTGTGAGAAAAAGAAATATCTGTTGTTTAAGCCACCCAGGCCGTGGCATCTTGCTATGGCAGCCCAAGCTGACTAATACCACACCCAAGCTGAAAAATCGGAGAGTTGTGGTTTTTTTACATGAGCAAAATATGAAAGGCAACAGAATTTCCTGATTATTTGATACGTCTGGGTTTTCTGTGGATGAGCTGTATTGGCTGAGGAATAAAATAAAGACATACATAATTCATAAGTGCTATATAATTACCTTCATTTTAGTAAAATCACGTGGCATGTGGTTATAACCCAGATCTTCACAGAATTTATATTCTGTTGGACCTGAACTGTGTCAGTCACTGAAGCAGATGTTTACGGCTGTAGGCTGCACCATGTCAGGCCTGAGCACCGGATCCCAAGAGGTACCCGTGTGTTCTTTAGTACAGTGTGTGTGTGTGTGTGTGTGTGTGTGTCTGTGCGTGTGTTTACAGGGCCCTCTGAAGCCCACCACCCAGGGCAGAAAGCCTCTCTTGCCTGAGACTGAGGGTGGGATGCCGTTTTATTTCAACCCAAACCTGTAAACATCACATACCACACCTTTCAGTGGACTCTATTTGGATGAGTAACTTTGAGGTGTAGAGTTGTCTTAGGATATGAGTACCACGTAATTTCAGAATTTTTTCCTGTACTTGAGGGCATTTTATTCAAATGCAAAACATACTTTATACACCAAAGGGCAGAAGAATAAAGAAATGAACAAATCTGACTCCCTGCAACCAGAACTCAATCCTGTGATCACATCATCCTATATACACGCAGGTCTTTATCTCACCCCACATCCATCCATCTCTGACCCACATTTGCCAAAAAGCTGAAAGTTAGATTCTGATAGCAGAACAAAGGCAAGTTAGGATCTTCCCCCTGGCTCCCCCAAATCCCCCCCTCAGACAACAACAACAACAATAAAAGCCCTTATTCATTTATCTATACTTAGGCAGCTATTTTTTCTTTTACTTAAAATATCATTTTCTTCACAGGAAAAGAACAATAAAATAAGGGGCACTACTGATACTGATTCTCTAAGCTATTCAAAGTCTCCTTTTATTTCCTTTCTCCTAAAGGAGATATAAGAACTAGGTTAATACCCGCTCTTGGTTTTTTTTAAAAAGTGCAAAAAGATATAAAAATGAAAATAAAAATATTTCTCTTTATTCTTAACCCCCAGTAACATTTACCAGAGTTAACCATGGCCAACATTTTCTTGTGGAACTTTCCAGAATTTTTCTAGGCATATACAGGACTTTTTTTTTTTTTTTTTAATCAATGGGATCATGCCATACATGCTCATCTGCATTTTACCTTTCATTTTTTTACCATTACAATTTATCCTGAAGATATTTCCATTTTATCACACAGGGAAAAAGCTTATCTCCTAAAGCTCTGAAAACAAAATGAGAGAGTTACCTGTCATTAACACCAGATCTGGGGTATACTGGGCTCTCAAAAAATGTTAGGTTCTTTCCTCCCTTTCATTAACAGAAGAATCGCACAAATTTGTGATTGTGATCAGGGAAGATTTGGTCACATATATATAGATGAAGGTATAGAAAGTCACAGAATTTCAGAATTTAGAGTGGATAGCTCTTACAAATTACTTGATTTACAGGGTGGAGCCTGTATCCAAACCAAGTCTTTGCTTTCAGTTTGGTATTCCTTTAATCCTTTTTCACTTCTAATATAATTTTGATTTTTATCTATTTTTCATCTTAAAGTACAGCATGCAAAGGTGTTAAACAATGATAATAAATCAACTTGTGTATGCAGCTTAAAAGCAACAAGCCAGTAATTTTCATTTAGAGAAGGTAACTGAAACCAAAAATAATATATGGTTTATTTGAAAAAATATTAATTGTGGCAGAAAACTCAAAACTTTACTTCTGGGAAGGACTCAGGGTCTGCAGTGTGAAAAAGACTTACTTCTTCCACTGTCTGAATCTGTTTGCATATGCATTTGTTTTTCTGCTTGAAAAACTAGAATTAATATGAGCAGATAGTTGGGCAATGTTTGGTAGCCTTGTGTTTTGCCTGAGGATACATTCCTCAAGCCTTTAAAATGCCAATGAAGGAGTAGAGATCCAGAGTTCAGGATGGAAAAGAGGGAGGTTAACACCAAGAATCCCAGAGAGTGCTATTAACATTGGAAAGGGAACAACACTTGGGAGTTCCAGGTGGAGGATAAAGGGAATTATGATAAGAGCTTACACCTGGCCAATTGGCCAGTGAATTCACTTTGCCATTATTCTAAAAAAATACAGATTTGTTTGAGACTAAGAGAGAGGCTTGGGGGTGGGGGGGCGGTAAAAAGTGAAATTACTCCATTTAATCTGGCTGAAAATTTTAGGGAATAATTTATCAGACCAACATAACAGTGATGTCAAATAAACTCTTTTTTGTTCTGAAGAGACTGGCTTGTTTTTTTCCTAAACATATGATGATCTAAGGAAGCTGCCTAAAATGAGGTTAGGCAATCTATCACAGGACCCAAATCCCCCAGCTGAGACTCCCATTGGAAACAATTCAGAAAGACTCATGTTTACATCACAAGGATAGAGTGAAGGCACAACAGAGCCAAGCCCAAAAAAAAAGGCTAAGGCTGAAGTTTTGGCAAGTCAAGTACTCTGTTATTTAAAAGACCTTTAAAGCACAGAACCATAGAAGTGGAAGGAGTCTTAAAGGTCACTGGGCCCCCTCATTTTCCAGATGAGGAAACAAACAGGGGCCCAGGGACTCCTCTAGGTCTCACCGACAGTCAGAGAGGCCCCAGTCCTGGGATCCACAGCTCCCCAGTCAGTGCTCTGGTTAGGACTGGCCCCTCCTCCCATAGGCTATTTATTTCCAGTGGCCTGATGTGCACTCATCCTATGCCTATCCTGCTTTTAAAAATGATTTTATGTTTCCCGTCTCCCTCTACTATTCGTATGCAATTATAAATCTACTACAAGGAGATCCTTTATCTTTACTTGAGGACAATGTTCAGTGGACACCTCAGCTATGTAAAGACACTTCCTTTATGAAAGGTGTGGGAAAATGACGACCGTCCCTCAAATCGTTCTGATCCTAGGGTACAGAGATGGAAGAGAAGGTGGGTGTGGAGAGGCAGGCACCTTACTGAAATGTTCATACTACACCCAAATACATACACACACAAACCAAGCACACCAAGCATATACCAAAAACAGACCATGCCCATTCAAAGGTATGAAAGAGAGACGGCAAGAAATTTATTTAACACGATTCATTCCAAAATACTGGTAAGATCTATGCCTTCAACAAAAATTTACATGTACATTATTGTTGATTATAGGTACATTATTATTGATTATAGGTACATCATTATTGATTATAGGTACAACATTGTATAGCAGAGCCTTGAAGATTGTTCATCTTGCTTAACCTACTTTACGCTTGGGATTAGTAGATCCCCAATCCCTGACAACCACCATTCCACTCGTTGATTCTATGAACTTGACTATTTCAGAGACATACTATTAGTGGAATTGTGCAGTATTTATCTTTCTGTAACTGACTTACTTCTCTTAGTATAACGTTCTCAGGATTCATCCATGTTACCACATATCGCAGAATTCCCTTCTTTAAGGCTGAATAGTATCCCGTTGCGTGTATAGACCACACTCTACCCATTCATCTGTTGATGGACAAGTTTACGCTCTTTCCATATTCTGGCTCTTGTGACTAGTTCATTGTGCTGCAATGAACACAGCAGTGCTAATATTTCTTTGAGATCCTGATTTCAATTCTTTCGGATACTCAGAGGTGGGCTTGCTGGATCATATTTTACTTTTATTGAGAACATTTTGAGGAACCTCCATTCTGTTTTCCAAAACAGCTGCAGCATTTCGCATTCCCACCACAAGTATGCAAAGGTTCCAATTTCTCCACATTCTCACCAACACTTGTCTTTTGTTTTGTGATACTAGCCACTCTGAAAGGCATGGGGTGGTAACTCATTGTGACTTTCATTTGTTTTTCCCTAATGATCAGTGACATTGGGCATTTTTTCATATAGTTGGTGATCTTTATGTCTTCTCTGGAGAAATGTCTTCAAGTCCTTAATGTATTTTCCAATCAGATTATTAAGTTATTGTTGTTGTTCTGTTTTATTTTTTTACTATGGAGTTGTAGGACTTCCTTATATGTTGTATCAGGCAGGATTCTCCAGAAAAACAGCACCAATTTTATACATACATACACACACACACACATATTTGTACAAGAAAAAATTCATTATAGGAATTGGCTCACATGATTATGGAGGGGCTGAGAAGTCCTACAACCTGCCATTGGCGATCTGGAGAACCAGTAAAACCAGTGGTATGATTTAGTCGGTGTTCGAAGGCTTGAGAACCAGGGGAACCTATGGTATAAGGCGTAGAATCTCAAGGCCCAAGAACCACAGATCTGATGTCCAAAGTCAGGAAAAATAGATGTCCCAGCTCAAAAGAGAGAGAATTCACCATTCCTCCACCTTTTTGCTCTGTTCAGGCCCTCTATGGATTGGACGGTGGCTCCCACTTTGGTCAAGGTGATCTTCTTTACTCAGTCTACTGATTCAAACACTTAGTTCTTCCAGAAACGCCTTCACAAACATACCCAGAAATGTTTTACCAGATATCTGGGCATCCTTGAGCCCAGTCAAGCTGAACACATAAACTAGCCATCTCATAAATTCTGGAGATTAACCCTCTTATCAGTCACATGGTTTGCAAATATTTTCTCCCATTCCATAGGATGCCTTTTCACTGTTGATTGTTTCCTTTGTTGTGCAGAAACTTCTTAGTTCAACGTAGCCCTGTTTCTTTATTTTTTGTTTTTGATGCCAGTGCTTTTAGTGTCATATTCATGAAATCACTGCCAAGGCCAATGTGATGAAACTTTCCCCTTCTTTCTTCTACGTGTTTTACAATTTGGGGTTTTAAGTATTTAATCTATTTTGAGTGGATTCTGTGTATGGTGTAAGGAAAGGGTCCAATTTCAATCTTTTCTGCATCCGGATATCCAGTTTTTTCAGCACCCTCTGTTAAAGACATCATCTTTTCCCCACCATGTATGCTTGGCCCCTCTGTCAAAGACCAGTTCATAGTATATGTGTGGGTTTACTTCCATGCTGCTGGCTTTGGCTTGCTAGTATCTTGTTGATGATTTTTGCATCTATATTCATTAGAAGTCTTGGCATGTAGTTAACTTTTCTTGGGGTATCTTCATCTGGCTTTGGTATCAGGGTGATGCTGGCTTCATAAAATTGGTTTGGAAGTGTTCCCTCGTCCTCAGGTTTTTGGAAGAGTTTGAGAAGGACTGGTGTTAATTCTTCTTTAAATGTTGGAGGATTTAGTAGTGAAAACATCTTGTCCTGGTCTTTTGTTAGGAAGTTTTGGATTACTGATTCAATACCCACACTGGTAGTAAGCCTGTTCAGACTGTCTACTTCTTCATGATGTAGTTTGATAGGCCTTATGATTCCACAAATTTATCCATGTCCTCTAGGTTATCCAGTTTGTTCGTTTATAACGGTTCACGGTATAATTTTTCTTATCATCATATGATGTGCTTTGTATCGTGACAAGTTTTGACTTAAAGTCTGTTTTTTCTAATGTATATATAGCCACCTCTATACTCTTTTGGTTACCATTTACATGAAGTATCTTTTTCTTCCCTTTACTTTTAGCTTATGTGTGTCCTTAAATCTAAAGTGAGTTTCTTGCAGACAGTATATTGTTGGGTCTTTTTTTTTTTTTATCCATTCTATGCCTTTTGATAGGGAATTCAATCCACTTACAGTTAATTATTGATAGGGAAGAATTTATTATTGCTATATGGTTGTTTCCTATTAGTCTTGTACTTCTCTTGTCTGTTTTTACCTCTTGTTTTGTGTATGGATATACATACACACACACACGGATATATGTCTCTATGTCTCTCTATATATCCATATATATCTATACATATGTCTACCTATATATTGCATCGGTATGCTTTAATTTCTTTTTCGATTGTGTAACTACTACAGGAATATTGTGTGCATGTATGGGGGTTACCTTGGAGCTTACATAAAATATAGTTATAAAACAGTCTATTTTTTAAAAAAGATATCTTATTTTTAAGTTATCTCTACAACTAACATGGGGCTTGAACTTGCAGCCTTGAGATCAAGAATCGCACGCTCTTCCAACTAAGCCAGTCACGTGCCCCTGCAACAGTCTATTTTAACTACTTAAGTTCAATTGTATATAAAAACTCTACACTTCAACTTCTCCCCCAACACTGTTACTGTTGTCACAATTTACATTCATTCATATTGTTTATCTTTAAACATTTTTTAAAAAGATTTTACTTATGTATTTGACAGAGATCACAAATACAAATAAGCAGAGAGGCAGGCAGAGAGAGAGAGAGGAAGAAGCGGGCTCCCTGCTGAGCAGAGAGCCCAATGTGAGGCTGGATCCCAGGACCATGGGATCATGACCCGAACTGAAGGCAGAGGCTTTAACCCACTGAGCCACTCAGGCACCCCTTAACAATTTTTTTTTTTTATTTGACACAGAGAGAGAGAGATCACAAACAGGCAGAGAGGCAGGCAGAGAGGGGGGGAAACAGGCTTCCTGCTGAGCAGAGAGCCTGATGCAGGGCCCGACCCCAGGACCCTGAGATAATGACCCAAGCCTAAGGCAGAGGCTTAACCCACTGAGCTCCCCAGGCACCCCTCTTTTAACACATTTTTAAGGTATATTTTCTTTTAATACTTTTAACTTTTACACCAGAATTAAAATTAATTTACCCACTACTATTACAGGAATACAATATTCTGGTTCTGTCTATGTATTTACCTTTACTGAGATTTTATACTTTCTTATGCTATTATGTTGTTATCTAACATCCTTTCAACTTGAAGAATTCTCTTTAGCATTTCTCCTAAAGCAGGGCTAGCGGTGATGAACTCTCTGAGCTTTTGTTTGTCTGGGAAAGTCTATTTCTCCTCCCTTTTTATGATGGACATTTTTGCTAAGTACAGTAGTCTTGGTTGGCTTTTTCTTTCAACACTTTGAATACATCATTCTACCCTCTTCTGGCTTGCAAGGTTTCTGCTGAAAAATCCACTGATAGTCCTATGAGGGTTCTCTTGAACATGCCAAGTTGGTTTTTACTTGTTACTTTCAAAGTTCTGTTTGTCTTTGGCTTTTGACAGTTTGTGTGTCTCAGTGTGGATTTCTTTGCATCCATTCTTTCTTTGCATAAGCTTTCTGATCCTTTCTCTCTTCCTTTCTCCTCCTCTGGGGCTTTCTTAATGCATATAGTACTATGTTCAATGAGGTCCCATAAGTCCCTTAAGTTTTCTTCACTCTCTTTCGTTTTCTTTTTGCTCCTCTGACTGAATTATTTACAATGACTTTTCAAGTTCACAGACTCTTTCTTCTCTTTGATCTAGTCTGCTACTCAACCCCTCTAGTGAATTTTTCAGTTCAGTTATTGTGTCCTTCATCTCCATGGTTTCTACTTGGTACTTCTTAAATATTGCCTATGCTTTCGCTGAAATTCCCACTTTGTTCATGCATTTTTCTCTTGACCTCTGAAAGCATCCTTATGACAGTTATTTTGAATTCTGTCAGATAAATCCTATAACTCCATTTCATTAGGGTCAGTTTCTACAAATTTATTTTCTTTCTTTGTTTGGAACACCTTTGCCTGAGCCATCATTTTCTTTGACTGTGCTGGTGTCTGCACATTGTACAAAATAGGCCCCTGCACCAGTCTTCATGGACCGACCTTGTATAAGACAAGACTCCCACCTAATAACCCTGCCCAGGATCTGGGTGGGTGGGGGGGTGGTCTGTTAACTCTTTCCTTCCACAGGAGAAGCAGGAAGCTGTGGTTTTTGTGTGCTTGCTCTGTGCTAAGTCAGGGGTGGGGAAGCTATTGTATCTATCATCCAAACCACAGTCCCTATTCTCCCGAGGTGGTTAGATAGCACCAGACCCATCACAGCTCCAAGACTGACATCTGTTCATTTTGTGCTTAGCAGGAAGGAAGATCTATGACATTCACCAGCCAAAGCTGCTGTTTCCATTCTTCCTCAGGTGGCTAGATTATGCTGGACTCATCAGAGTTCTAAGACTTACAAGACAGAAATCAGTCCTCTGGGAGCTCCCTGGGAAATTCCAGGGTGCTGGATGCATAAACCGCACTCTCCTTTCCCTAGGAGAAGCTGGGAGTTAGGGTTCTCCTCCTGATTGTATGGCACTGTACTGGGAGCAGGGACTCTGGGGAAAAGGGGTCCTGAATACTGGCTTTGGTGAGTCTGGCTTCATTTTCACCCAGGGTGCAAGAGCCTTACAGTTAGTCTCTAGATTTTACATAAAGTGAATCTGTTTGTGAATTGTTGCTGACTGAGTATGTTTGTGAGGGAAGCAGGATCCAGGGCTTCCAACTTTGCCATCTTGCCAATATCGCTTCTGGAAATTCTTGCTGTATAGATTTTTCTAAAGTCAAAATACTTTGCCTAAATTTGGATATCTTTTTTATTTACAAAAAAAAGCTGGTCTTCAACATCCGTGATATTTTCTCACTTAACAAAACTGATTTCTAAATTTATTTATAAATAATTTTTATTTTATTTATAAAAAGATCGTTTTTATTTATATTTTTATTTATAAAAAACATTATTCAGTATTTCAGAGGTCATTGTTTATAAATCATATCTAGTTCAATAAAAATATTTTTCTATTCTTATGAAGAGCCAAAAATTACCAACAGTCATAAAAAAATAAAAGAACTGGTTAGATATATTTTGGCAGCAATAACAAATGTTGATTTAACAGAGAAGAAATATTGTTTCACCAAACCTTTATTTAATATATGCAAATTTACTTCAGGTCAGAATAAAAATGTCACCATGGACTTTATTGGGATACCACAGCATATTCTAGTCTTCAGTTTCAAGCATTTCTAGATTCTATTAAAGACAACAGAAATGCTACCATAGTAATAACTGACCTATAAGTGGCAGGGAGGCAGCTTATTATTTTGAAGTATGATCCTATTAATAAGCTTCCTGGAAAAGAGCAGGTAATAATACTATACAAACAGAAATCTACTTTTAAGGTTTCAAATTTTAGGGTGTCAGAGAGATTTAGTTATGTGTAAATAAACATATTCTGCTAGACACAAAAGAGATTAATAGCAAAAACTTTTATCTTTCTAATGATTAGTTCAAATGCTATTTAAAAAATACACTCCTTGGGGTGCCTGGGTAGCTCTGTCACTAAGTGTCTGCCTTGGGATCAGGTCATGATCCCTGGGTCCTGGGATCAAGCCCCATACCGGGCTCCCTGCTCAGCGGAAAGCCTGCTTTTCCCTCTCCTTCTCCCCCTGCTTGTGTTCCCTCTCTCACTGTGTCTCTCTCTGTCAAATAAATACATAAAATCTTAAAAAAAGGAAAACCACTTCTTTCTAAGGTTTATTCAATAACCAGTAAATTATAGCTTAAATAATGGCAAACATTCAATGAGTTATAAAAATTATGCTTGATTTTCCATTAAGAATTATTATTTTTTATGATTTTATTTATGTATTTGACAGAGAGAGAGATCCCAAGTAGGCAGAGAGGCAGATAGAGAGAGAGAGGAAGGGAAGCAGGCTCCCTGCTAAGCAGAGAGCCCGACGCAGGGCTCGATCCCAGAACCCTGGGATCATGACCCAAGCCGAAGGCAAAGGCTATAACATACTGAGCCACCCAGGAGCCTCCGTTAAGAATTATGATTAATGGAAAATATATCAGATGAAAGCATAAGGGGTTGAATTTTTTAAAACCGACAACCATACAGGTGGTGCAGCAAATTCGCATCCGCAGTTGGGGCATGGTTAACTGAAAATTCTAGTTAGTTGTCCAAACGACAGCTTCTAACTAAATGCAACTTAATCATTAATATAAATCTAGTTATACGAAATAAATGTTTATGAAAGATTGCTTGATGGACATGATATCCTAAATGTTACCCGTTGAAGGAACAGGGCAATCAAAAAGTTTTCTATCCAGATTGAATTCAGAGTTAGATTAATGGGAGAGCCGGAAAACCTAGTCTAAATGTACTAAAACATTAGTGGAAATATAATGCATTAGAGAACATTGTGTTTATCAAAATTTCTCTCAGAAACTGAGATAGGTGGAGGTGCCTGGGTGGCTCAGTTGGTTAAGTGACTGCCTTCAGCTCAGGTCATGATCCTAGAGTTCCAGGATCAAGTCCCACTTCGGGCTCCCTGCTCAGCAGGAAGTCTGCCTCTCCTTCTGACCCTCCACTTCTCCTGCTCTCTTTCTCCCAAATAAATAAAATCTTAAAATATATATATATTAAATTAAAAAAAAAGAAACTGAGCTAGGACAGCATATTGTGATAAGACATTTGGGGTGGGGCACGAGACCCCCAGTGAACATGCTCCAACATCAGAAAGTTGCTAAACTGCCTTTTACCGAGCACAAGTGCAGTTATGAGAACATGTTTTGCTTTAAGGGGGCTAGTTCGGGGAAAGAGCTAAATTATTCAGGATAACAGACTAACCTACCAACCTCCTTCTAACCTCCTGTCAAGTTTAATGAGATGTCAATTAATAATATCCTGACCAGCCATTCACATGCTCTTGGTTCATCTTGGGGAGTACTCCTGAGTCCTTACAGAATTGCCTTTACTTAGTAATGCTTTGGGACCATAAGGTACACTCTAAGAAAGTCACATGAAACATAATATTCTATCGTGGGGACAAAATGAAGAGTGAAGGATCCCTTTTATAAGATCTACAATAAGTCTTTTTGGAAACAACCACTTTGTTTTTATCTTAAGGACATTATGGAATTTGCAAGTGAGCTTACCTCCCCTTTTGCTTTGGAGGACAGGACACTTAAGGAACAGATTTGCCATCTCATTCTTGAAAGAGGTTCAGAGTATGTGTTTCTCTACCTCTTATTTCTTAGCTTCTGTTTGCTTAACTAACTTTTTCTTTCACCTGTACTCCTTCAATTTTTTTTTTCCACTCTTCTATGTTAGTAATATTTTTGAAAGTTACCTTTATTCCTTTGCAACTAGTTGGAGCCCCTGATTCCAGGCTCTGACCCCTTCCTCTTGGTTAATTCACTCATTTGACAGAGCACCCCCTCTAGCAGCTGCCTGAGACAAGGGAAAATGAGAAATAATTTTTTTTTGATATCTCACTTCTTTGAAATGGTCCTTATTCTACCTTCACCCTTGATTTTGGCTGGCCATAGAAAAATCTTTTTTTCTGTGCTTATTTGGGCATTTAAAAAGTAGCGTTGTTTCATTATGTTTATAATTTAGCTGTCCTAATACCATTGTACTGATCAGATTATTTAACAACTGTAGGAAATCAGAGCAGGCAAATAACTGAGCCACTGTTTTCTGAACCTAAATACTATATATTATATACAAAGTTAACACCGCGTAAGGGAAACTCTTGGGTTCTCCAAATTCTTTAGAACCTATTTCTTCCCATGTTGTTTGTATAACCTTACTCCTTTCTCTTTTTTGTTGTAGATGCCATATGCCAAGCTGGCTTCTATGGGATAAGATTACTGACCCTTTTTGGGGCCTTGCTCTGTTTGCTCATTCATTCATCATTCACTCAGTCAATATCTCTCCCTTTCTCAATTTCCCCACCTGGTTTCCTTTCTCTTCACCATTGCCACTCTTCCCTCTTTCCTCCGGGAAAATCCCATAAATAAAAATCTGTAACTAACCAAAACACAAATTGGGAGAGTGATTACACTGCTTGAGCCCACAGGTCGGATTCAGCCACCTCCATCTGCATTCTAAAAGCTAATTCTCTCCACCACCACAGCTGTGGTACCTGATTTAAAATACCTTAAGATTCCAAGCTGAAAGAACTGGGCCATGAGCAAGACACTGTGCCAGGTGCCTTAATCTCAAATTCCTCCTCGTAGCAGCTCTAATAGAAGTTTGTGGGTTTGTTTGCTGTGATTTTATAGGTAAGAAAGATGATGCTCTTAGAAATGAATTTGCCTAAAGTTCTACAGCTAAATAAATGATAAATCAGTAATCAAATGTAGATCCACATGAAAAGATGCTCAGCATCACTAATTATCAGGGAAATGCAAACCAAAACCACAGTGAGATATCACTTTAGGCCTGTCAGAATGGCGAGCATCAAAAGGACAAGAAATAAGGAGTGTTGGTGAAGATGCGGAGAAAAGGGAACCCCCATGCACAAGTGGTGGCAACGTAAATTGGTACAACCATTATGGAAAACAGCATGGACGGTCCTCGAAAAATTAACAAGAGAAATATCATATGATCCACTGGATTAATTATCCAAAGAAAACAAAACTATGAATTTGAAAAGATATATGCACCGCTATGTTTACTGCAGCATTATTTATAATAGCCAAGTATGGAAGTAACCTAAAAGTCCACCAATAGATGATTGGATAAAGATGTGATATATATACGTACACACACACACACACACACACACACACACACAGGAATACCACTCAGGTATAAAAAAGAATGAGATCTTGACATTTACAACATTGCTAGAACTAGAGGGTATTATGCTAAGTGATATAAGTAAGACAGAGAAAGAGAATTACCATATGATTGTACTTGTATGTGGAATGTAAAACAACAAAAGAACAAGCAAACAACAACAACAACAACAAAACCAGATACAGACTCAAAAATGTAGAGAACACACTGGTGGTTGCTGGAGCAGAGGGGGTTGGGGGGATGGTAAAATAGGTGAAGGGAATTACGAGTAACAATTTTCCAGTTATAAAATAAGTTGAGGGGATACAAAGTACAGCCTAGGGAATATAGTTACTAACACTGTAGTAACATTGTATGGTGACAGATGGCAGTTACACTTATGGTGGTAAGCACAGGACAGTGTATAGAAGTGTCAAATCACTAGTGAGTTGTAGAGCTAAAACTAATATAACATCAGGGGCGCCTGGGTGGCTCAGTGGGTTAAGCCTCTGCCTTCAGCTCGGGTCATGATCTCAGGGTCCTGGGATCGAGTCCCGCATCGGGCTCTCTGCTCAGCAGGGAGCCTGCTTCCCTCTCTCTGCCTGTCTCTCTGCCTGCTTGTGATCTCCCTCTCTCTGTCAAATAAATAAATAAAATATTAAAAAAAAAAACTAATATAACATCATATATCAACTATACTTCCATTAAAAAAGGGATGAAAGAAATTTAGATCCAACTCTAAAACCTAGGTTTTTAACTGAGTTTAAGTTTTTTGTTTTTAAAGATTTTATTTATTTGACACACAGAGATCACAAGTAGGCAGAGAGGCAGGCAGAGAGAGAGAGAGAGAAGCAGGCTCCCCGTTGAGCAGAGAGCACGATGCAGGGCTCGATCCCAGGACCCTGAGATCATGACCCGAGCTGAAGGCAGAGGCTTAACCCACTAAGCCACCCAGGCGCCCCTAATGTTTAATTTTAATGGGAAAAAAGTTTTGCTTGCAGGGAGGACAGGTTTTTTTCAGGAATGTCGTTGGTAGTATAACTGTAATACTGCCCTTTGGGCACTCAGGATATCTTAACTTGATTTGAGGAAGAAAGCAACTTTAAAGTTGAAAGATCATCTTTTAATCACTAATCATTAATGTTTACATTAAATTGCATTATAGCTGGAGTTTTAAACTTCACAAGGTTAATTTTCACCATGGCTAGCACTGTAATAAAAAATTCAAATGTTGTGCTCTCTAGATCACAAAGTTTTCAAAGGCATGTAGGTTGAAGCCTGTTTTGGTACAGACTGCCTTCATAGATGAACTGCCCTTACATTTAATTTACATTAGATAATGAAAAAATATTCTCTTGGTAGCATATAAAGTATTCTGACATGCCAAATCTCCTCACAGTTGGTTTTTATGTTTCAGGGAGGGAGTGATCTTTTGGCTGTGCACAGACTACTGAAAAAGGACGAGTTATCCCTGTACTAGTTCAGCAGTTTAGAAAAGCTTAAAAGAAATCTGCCGCTGACTCCTGAACAACATGGGTTTGCTCTGCACATGTCCATTTATACATGGATTTCTTACAGTTCTGTAGAAGTATACCGTAAAGTACAGTATTTTCTCTTTGTGACTTTTTTTTTAAGATTTTATTTATTTATTTGACAGACAGAGAAATCCCAAGTAGGCAGAGAGGCAGGCAGAGAGAGAGAGGGGGAAGCAGGCTCCCTGCTGAGCAGAGAGCCCGATGTGGGGCTCGATCCCAGGACCCTGGGATCATGACCTGAGGTGAAGGCAGAGACTTAATCCATTGAGCCCCCCAGGCGCCCCTGAGTTTTTAGTTTTAACCTAGTACTACCAATACTCTCAACGTTTACTTGAGAAAATCTTAGTCATTCTCAAACCCCTTTCTGCTCAGCTTGAAACAAACAAACAAAAATTTCATCATTTAATAGATATTAGGCTTTTTTTGTATAGAAGAGATGGTAATAAACAAGAAAGTTGGCACCGTCCTTGCTCTTAACTTGCTTAGTTCACAAGGGCAGAGACAATATTCACTTTTAATATTCAATGAAAAGACTAAAATACAAACTAGCAAAACAAAATGCCTTAAGGATTTAGTTACATCAAGATATTTGAGATGGAGGGGCACCTGGGTGGCTCAGTTGGTTAAGTGTCTACCTTTAGCTCAGGTCAGGATCCCAGGGTCCTGGGATTGAGGCCCACATTGGGCTCCCTGCTAAGCAGGGAGCCTGCTTCTCTCTGCCCCTGCTGTGCTCTCTCCACGTTCTCTCTCTGACAAATAAACAAAATCTTAAAAAAAAAAAAAAAAAAGATATTTGAGATGGATTTGGGTGAAAAAAGGTAAACATACATCATGGAGATGGAATAAAACAATAAAATCAATTCTTCACTTTGTTTTAACACTTCTATCCAATCATTTTAGAGTAATATACTCAAAACTTAGGTTTGCCTCAGTTACATTTGCCTTCCCATTAAAGTCATGATCTGGTTTACAACAACAATGGCCCAAGGCCTTTCGCTAGTATTATTTAAGATTTTATTTCCAGGATAAGAAATTAACTAAAAGGGGCACAAGTGAACTTTCTGGGATGGTAGAATGTTCTCTCTTGATTGGGGTAATGCTTATATGGCTGTGTTTGTCAGAATTCATAGAACTTCACACCTAAAAGAACACATTGTACTACATGTAAATCACCTCAGTAAACTTGACTTAAAAAAAAAAAAAAAGACTGAACTCTAAACCACTCAGCTAAAAATAAAATAAAACTTAAAATACAGTTTATAATTTAGGTGTAAAACAAATCTTATTTATATGAGTGAAGCAGATGCAGTAATGTTTTTGTATTTATTTATAACACTAATAATCCAACTGGATTTTATATAATTCAATATAATAATATCAACATTTTAAAATAGGGTTTAAGAAAAAATGTTTTGAATTTTTTTTTTACAAAGTAAGATTTGGATTGCAAAATCTTCCTTATAACCGTAATGTTGCAAAGGCAATGCTCTCTATTTTTTAAAAATCTCAAACAAAATTATCTAAGCCTGTTAAAAATTTCAATGATTTAAACTGCCAGAAAATCACCATAAAAGCTGCTTACATAATAGGCTGGAAATTCTCCATTTAATAGTTAAAGACAAAGAATTACCTGGTAGCTTTATTAATTGATAAATTCCACTGTGTCCTAAAACACAATTGTAGCTCTGCTTCTAAAAAAAGCAAAGAAAAAAAAATGATTGTTTTCAACAAACCTGGATTTAAAAGGACAACAACACTATTAAGAACACAGGAAGCGGGATGCCTGGGTGGCTCAGTTGGTTGAGCGGCTGCCTTGGGCTCAGGTCATGATCCCGGTGTCCTGGGATCAAGTCCCACATCGGGCTCCTTGCTCGGCAGGAAGCCTGCTTCTCCCTCTGCCTCTGCCTGCCACTCTGTCTGCCTGTGCTCCCTCTCTGGCTCTCTCTGACAAATAAATAAATAAAATCTTTAAAAAAAAACAAAACAAAACACAGGAAGGGGTAATTAAGTGATGTCCCCCCTTTACTAAGGTTTCAATAGATGAAAAAGCATCCAAGAAACCATTTACAAAGGACCCAGCCTCGTAATTGTTTTAGAGACCAAAGTCACTGGACTCTTGTCTGGTCAAACAGTCCCAAATTACACATCAAACTCCTCAACTTACATTTCTAGGATCTCGACTTGCATACCCTCTCTTTTTATTCTATCAGATATACCGAAGCCAACCACGTCAGTTTGAATGAAGAGGGCTAATGTAATTCCAAGCCCTGGAGACCCGGGAGCAAAGGTACTCGTGTAACAGAGAGAACATTTTCATTTTGATCAAAGGAGTATAATTATGGCAGATGTCACTGATCAATCAAAAAATACACAGCTGATTTTTTTTTCTAATATGGAAGAAAAGTGTATTTTTTTTTATGACTGTGATAAAAATACCCTTTAAGTTCACTGGGTTCGGTAAATTAACTTTTAGAAGAATGAAAAATACCTTAAGTGCGATATCTATAACATCTAGAACAATTGCCGTCTCCCAATATCCGTCTCAACATTCTCAGGTTTTTGTTTTGTTTTGTTTTGTGATTTTAGGAAGGGAGAGGGAGCTGGAGGAGGGGCAGGAGAGAGAGAGAGAGAGAGAGAATCTTAAGCAGGCTCCACACCCAGGATGGAGCCCAGCACAGGGCTCCATCTCATGACCCTGAGATCACGACCTGAGCAGAAATCAAGAGCGGGTACTTAACCGACTGAGCCACCCAGGCACCCCAACATTTTGTTTTAAAAGCTAGACAGGCTTAACCACATCTTTAGACCAATAAAGTCTGATTTTGTTCACGTGCTTATGTGTTCTCTCATGTTTTTAACTTTAATAATATATAACAGTGAAAAACCGCATAAATATCTGAGAAAGTATTCAAAGCCTTACTTCACTGGGAATGGCTACATTCTAGATATTAAAGGCAATTAACTTGCTAAGAACAAATGCTCTGACGCTGTTTGTGAAAAAATGTTGGAGTGGTACCAGGACATCCATGATGCCTACTTAAGGTGCCCTAGGAGGTAACAGAACACTGCCAACTGGGCAAAAAATATTACTCTAAGAATTTTATTCTTTCCAAAATTGTAATCAAGTAAATAAACTGAGTAATCAGTATTTATTGAAAGTACAAAGATCATGGAAGTATTTTTATATCTGCTATCTCTGGGAGGTAGGTTCACCAGTCTGAAACTCAGCCAAGTGAAGTCCTTGTAGTGACAGTTGCTTGTGTTGGGGGGAGAGGGTTGAAAGGTCAGACCTCTAAAATGACAGTGACCATGAAGGCAGGAGTGAGTCAAGAGTAAGCAATAGCAAAAGTTGGTCCTAAAGAGGCAGCTGAGAGAAGAGAAAGTCGTGGGCTCACTGGCTTGGTGCCCTTCGATGAGGACACTTTTGAAGGGGACTGAACAAGGAGTCAGGTAAGATTTACTAGCGTGGAGGGAATTAAAGGGTTCTCTGAATAGAAAATCAGAAAGCTTGGAATACAATTAGAAAGCTGGAGAGTTATTCTAAGGAAGGAAGTGGCTATGCTGTATGTGCTACTCGGGGAGGGGATTCTGAGCTGTTACTAGTCTTTAAACACCTGCCCTAATTAGATGTGTTCATCAGATGTCAGTGCCATGAACTTAGACAGACATTCCAGATAAGGGGGGAAAGGCCCAGGGTTAAAGTTACTTTGTAAATCCTAGAGGAGAGGGAGACTCTGTGGCATAACAGTATGGGATATGGGTTCTTATCCCATGAGCTCTCGAAATCAAAGAGGTCTGTGATGGTTAACAAATGTATTAATTTGACTGGGCTACAGGGTGGTCAGATGTTTGGTCAAACATTATTCTGGGTGTTTCTGTAAGGGGGTTTTTGCATGAGATGAATATTTCCATTGGCAGATTAAGTAGTTGCCCTCCATAATGCTGGTGGGCCTCATCCAGTCTGTTGAAGGTACGTAAAAACAGACAGACTCCCCCCACCCCCCAACCACAGTGAGGGTAAATTCTTCCTGCCTTTGAACTTGGAAAGGAACCATACCTTTGGCTCTCCCAGGTCTCCAGCTTGCCGACTCACGCTGCAGATCTTAGGACGTGCCAACCTCCATACACATGTGAACCAATTCTTTACAATAAATCTCTTCTGTACACATATGTAATATTAACTGAAATCGTTTCATACAGCACTGAGCTCAGAGCCTGGAACGTAGTGCTCAATAAACAGAAGTTGTTATTTTTATTATTATAGAAGGCTCCATTTTGAGAAAAAAATCCAAGTGAAACAGTGCCTAAAAATGGTGAGGAGGGTGGTATGAAAGTGAGTAGGAATTGTCAAAGCTCAACCTAGCCAACAGCAAAGTGTCCCTTGGGTCTTTCCTTCTAGCTTTCTTTCTTCTGTTGTTATTAAAGTTACTGTTTTTCATCACACTCATGGAACTCTTTGTCTGGGAAAACATAGTTGAACCACTTTCTAAAACCCTAATTAAAATCTTGTTAAAAATCTTCCAAATATGGGGCACCTGGTGGCTCAGTAATTAAGTGTCTGCCTTCCGCTCAGGTCACGATCCCAGGGTATTGGGCTTCCTGCTCAGAGGGAAGCCCGCTTCTCCCGCTCCCACTCGCCCTACTTGTGTTCCTTCTCTCCCTGTGTCTCTGTCAAATAATAAATAAAATCTTTAAAAAAAATAAAAAAGCAAACACTTCCAAATACATATCACTCTTTCTCTATTTAATTAAACATAGTGCATATTACAATGTGGACCTTCTGATTTGGGATTTTGCAGAGCTATTAGATTATTATTGAAAATATCAGTAACCACTGTAACATATTATATATGTATTTTCAAAATTAGATCTCTGATAGCAACTTATTTTTTCATCGGTCTTTTGTAAAATCGGGTGTGGTATCAATTCTATCTTGCTGAATTTTGGCTAGTAAAGTTGGACGGTTAAAACCCCCCTCTCTTTGACAGTGGTAACTTATAAGGTAGAGAATAAATTAAATCTCTTCATTTTATATCCTTAATTCTTCTCTCAGGGTAGGCATGAAGTACTGTGCAGAAACCAAATCTACTTCAATGTAAACATTCCGTTTAGCAACCAGTCTTAACTATCCGCAGAAGAAGGAGAGTTTCTGAAATTCCTAACTTGGGAGTGGGGAGGGCCGGAGAGGGAGAGAGAGAATCCCAAGCAGGCTCCAAGTCCAGTGCAAAGACTGACATGGGGCTCAATCCCTGAGACATTGTCTCAAACCCTGAGATAATGACCTGAGCCAAAATCACGAGTCAGACACTCAACCCACAAAGCGACCCAGACACCTCCCCTATTCAAAACAAAGAAATAATAAAACTACTTCCCTGGGACGAGGACCTCACTAACCCAGTGTGTGGATTACAGTTATGGCCTGGAGAACAGGACAAAGTTCTACCATCGCCAATCTAAAGGCACACCACACTGCTTAGATCCCAAAATAATTTAGGGCTTGATTGTTTTATTTTGTCTTCTTTTTCATGGGTGGGGGTGGTGGTGGTGGTGGTGGGAGTGGGGAAGGGTGGGCTTGGAAAAGAAGGAAGCTGTGTCCCCTCCTGCAACAACACAGGTTTGCAGCTCAGTCCTCTTAATTATTACAAAATCTCTCCCTTCCCCAAATCTGCAATCTGCTTTGGGAAACCCCACATTGATTCAATGAAACAAAACACTATGAAAAATACAGCTCTTATTACATGCTAGCACTGTTCTAGATGCCAAAGATACAAAGACAGACACTAGTCCATAGTCCCAAGAGCTTGGTCTAGTGGGAGAAACTAACAAACCATGTAAGCAAACAATCACAACATAGTGAACAATTAGTGAGTAACAGATGTAGCTCTAAGAAAACAGGTACAACTTGGGGGCAAGGAAGACTACAGAAATGCTAACAGGCTGCCTACAGCATGCACGCGGCCTGTCCCAAGGATAAGTATTTTTAAAGCAAAAACTCAATTTCCGGACTAAAACAACTTAATTTCTGAACGTGAGAACGTTTATGTTAAGGTTCTTATACATTATATACGCACAGAACAATAACCTAACAAAGGGAAATTAGCTCAGTTTGAGAACGTGATTCGTCATCATTCACACCTGCTCCATTTAAGTCCCTCCCAAAATGGGCATTACATTGAGGAAAATGTGGGAGCAAGTGTAAGTATTAGGACAAAGAGACTCCTGTTGCTACACCAACAATATAAAACAATAACTTCCGGAGAGATCTGTTAGATCCTCAACTGTCCCTCCTTTTTAAACTGTGTGAAGATGGATGGGGCGCCTGGGTGGCTCAGTGGGTTAAAGCCTCTGCTTTCGGCTGGGGTTGTGATACAGGGTCCTGGGATGGAGCCCCACGTCGGCCCCTCTGCTCCGCGGAGACCCTGCTTCCTCCTCTCTCTCCCTGCCTGCCTCTCTGCCTACTTGTAATCTCTGTCAAATAAATAAAATCTTAAAAAAAAAAAAAACTGTGTGAAGATGGATTCTGAATGGGGAATAAGGCGCTCAACGCTTGCAATTTCCATATTTATATCTGAAAATCTCCAATGTACAAAGGCCAATGTGGTTATTTTTGGAAAACAAATGAAAATCACACATTTGGATTCGGGATTTCTGTCATTCATTCAGGTCATGATCAGCAAAGCTACCTCTATACCACAACGAACTTTCCACCACTTCTAAGAAAGAGCACATGAAAAACTCAAGATTACAGCCTTCGAAAACTTGAAATATAAAAACTTAACGGCCCAACAGTTTTGACATTTCCCGGTTTCTCATTATATTTAGTACTCTTCTGTCATATCCAACCCTCTTCACCTAGCCAGGTCAAAAGCGTCATGAGCAGTGTTTCATAAGCTGCCTACGGAGACAAACCCTGTGAAATCCGAGGATGCCACACCAACAGGAGAAATGCAGGTCACCGTAACAGGGCCGACCACTCTGCAAAGTCAACATCTCAGTTCATTTTGCGCTGCCAGCGCTTCTTTCCAGAACTTTCCCCTCCCCCTACAAAAGGACAGGGGAGTGTCTATTTCACAAGGTGTCTGGCGCTACTTTCTTTAAAAGGAGGCTTTTATCTGTTTCCTAGAAGGTCACCTTGGTAAGCCGAGGTCTCCGGAAGGAGGGCCTGGGGTTTGTGGCATCAGGTCGGTGACCTCCAAGCCCCTGAGCCTGGGCTGAACCTAGAACGACCCCCGCCCCTCCCACCACGTAGGGATCATTCCCTCGAACCCCCACGCCCAGTTCGGAAGTGGGTGTCCTAGAGGCCCCCCCACCAAGCGCTGATGGTGACACTGGCCACGCCCGACCCCCACCCCCACCCCGATTTCGGAAACGCTGAATGATGACCCCACGTGGGCCCCGAGGGCTGGTCCCCGACAGCCCTGGGTCCCCGCCTGTTCTGACCAGCCCGCACCGCACCCCGTGCTCCGGGGAACTTTCCAGAACCCTGGACTCTCCGGGAAGTCCCGAGTCGCAGAGCAGAAGGGAACTTTGGCTCAATGACTGAGCACCTACTCTGGGCAGGGCGAGCACAGGGCCCGGCTTGCTCGCAGAGACCCTTGAGGCGCTGCGTCCAGAGGCGCCCGCGCTCCACCCTCCGGCCGGGCCCTCATCCTCCAGGAGGGCCGCCAGCGGGGCGAGCAGGGACGGGGACAGCCGCCCCCAGCCCGCCTAGTCCCCTCGGCCGCCTTTACCTCACCCGACCCCACTGAAGCTGCCGAGCTAAACTTAGAAAACAGCGCGGCGCGCGCTCACTTGTGCTCGTCCGCGGGCGGGGGGCGGGGGGCGGGGGGCGCGGTTCCGGTGAGTCATGGCCCCGCCCCTACTCGCGGAGGACGCGCTGACGTCAGCCGTTTCCCCGAAGGGTGACGTCAGCGCGCCTCTTGGAGGTCCTGAGGCCGCCCTTAGAACATTCACTGAGTTTCGATGCCTTAAAGGGGCCAAGCGTCGGGTCGTGAAAGGTCTGAAGAGATGACTCCAGTCACCCAACCGTGGGGTCAGAGCCCATCTTCTATCCTTTGTACTGAGAAGTGTTGACTGCTGAGATGGTGATGAAAAAAAGGAGAGCAACTGAGCCTCATTGGAGGCTGCTGAATGCCCCAGAACCTCCTCCTGGAAGCCCTCCTTGATTAACCAGAATCTGATCTTGACCCCAAAGCCAGAGAGTTTTCCATGGGCCTTGACTCCCTACCCCTTTACTTAGGAGCCCTCCTTGTATGCTTATAAGTCTGTTGGTAGGGAAAAGCTGTGGTTTGAATGTTTATGTAATCCATCTGTTTGGGCCAGCTTGTCTCACTTATCACTGTTTTTTACTGTATCCTAAAGTGTTCTTAGTCATGCAGTCTCTAACAAGTTACATAACTCTGGATGTGCCCCTGGTGAACTGTCTCCAGACCCTCTTCTGATGCTAATGTTGCCTGTGGAAGCTTCCGGGACAAGAGCCCTGTCGGACCCTGGGCCACATAACGCTGTCACAGGCAACCTCACAGGGAGGTTTGCTATGCTCAGGTTTACCGTTAGGCAGGTATTTTCATTATCCTCCTTGTCCCCCTGGTTTAATCCCCGTATTTCCTCTCTGAGGTAGGTGTTATTGTCCCTATTTTAATATGGATGAGGAAGGAAATCGAGGCACAGCAAGATTAAGTACGTTCCCCTAGGTTACACAGCTAAAGAATGGCAAGCAGAAAGCAGGTCAGGTGGACTCCCAAGTCCAGGTTTTTAGGGATACAGATGGGCTGTGAAATATGTCTTATTTTGTATGTTGAGTTCCCTACAATCAGTGTTTCCCCTTATAACCCAAGCCCAGGGCCTCTGAGGCCCTGTTCTAAGGGCTGTCTGAACAAGTAACTACTGCATATCAGAAAGTGCCCAGAGGAGGCCCAGCCCCGGGGCCTGCACAAGACTCCAGCGAGTGGGGAGGTGCCCATCCTTCGCTTGCAGGACCCTGAGAGTGAGTGCCTCCTTGAGGTTTGCACCCAGGGCACCTCACCACCCTCACTCTAGTCCCAGCCCTACCTGGCCTACCCTATCCTCTCCTGAAACTAGATAGGCCGTCCTGCTTACAGCGTCCTCCCCGCACACCAGCAGCCAGCTCCTACCTAGTGCAGAAGAAATAATCACGTTTCTCCCGCCATAATCCCCTCCCCGGAAAACCAACAAAATTTCCCATTGGAACA
>PISX010025533.1:0-26000 GCA_004024625.1 Mellivora capensis | reverse complement strand
TATCCTCCCGTCGCTTTCGATTCACTTCTCCGCCAGTCCTACCTTTCAGAAAGTGGTCGATTTCCTGTTTCCAGAATTGCTGTTCTTCCTCTCTTCGATCTCCTGTTGGATTTGTAGGTGTTCGCAATGTTTTGATAAGCTATCTAGCTGATCTCCTGCTACCTGATGTCGTCTCAGCTGCTACTTCTCCGCCATCTTGCTCCTCCTCTAAAAATGTTTCTTTTTTGTGTCTCTTAACAAAATTTCTTTTGGCTTCATGCATTATCTTCTCCTGCCACTTATCAAAGATCCTTTTTTAATCATTAGAAATAACCCTATCTAGGGGCACCTGGGTGGCTCAGTGAGTTAAGCCTCTGCCTTCAGCTCAGGTCATGATCCCAGGGTCCTGGAATCGAGCCCCGCATTGGGCTCTCTGCTCCCAAGGGAGCCTGCTTCCCCCTCTCTCTGCCTGCCTCTCTGCCTACTTGGGATCTCTCTCTGTGTCAAATAAATAAATAAAGTCTTTTTTAAAAAGAAAGAAAGTAAGTAAGTAAGCAAGCTATCTTTCTCATGATAGATGTGGAAGCCGAGGTTGAGAACCTATGTGACTTGCCCAAGAAAATCATGATGTGATGTTTGGCTAAATGCAGGTCTAGGCCAGCTGTTTTCTACTATCTCAGCTGCTACTCCTCATAACTTTGGGTCTAAGTACACTACTATGTGGTTGTACCACAAAAACCCGAGAATTAACTTTAATACTACCAATAAATGACACTAATTTGTTACCATTATGGAACCCATACTTCACCTTGCTTTATAAATACTCCCTTGTACCTGGCCTTTTGCTATGGATCAGTAAAGTCTACTGGTACATCTAAAAATGGGACCTACAATCTCAGCTCCCTTAGCCAATTGAACTCATGTCATGCTCCCATCTGTCATTCAAGGTCAATTCAGCCAACATTTATTGATGTCTGTCATTTACTAGGCACTTCTCTCAACACTGAAAATACAGAAATGGCCAAGGTCACACAGGGCTCATTGGTTAATGGAATGATAGACATGTAGACACATGACTATAATAAAATATACATGCTAAACTAAGGGTATGCACAAAGTGGGAGACCCTTCCAACAAAGACAATTACAATTAATTTGAAAAAGTGAAAATTGGCTAAACCACATTCTCAATTCACCATAAGACAAATCTAGAAATTATTAACAAAATAATAATACCCCCCCCAAAAAATACCCTCAGCTCCTCGAAATTTTAAAAGTTCACTGATAAATAATTTTCAGTTAAAGAGGAAAAAAGTCAGTTCAGAACTATCTATAAAACTATATATGTGAACTTAAGAGATGCTCTCAAATCTATAGTCAGAAGACAATAAATAGCCTTAAATATATTCATTAGTAATTTTTAAAAAGATAAAAATAAACCAAAATTTCAAATCAAATGATTTATAAAAAGTAAATAAGAAATAATTATCAAAAATAAAACAAAATTAATGTATGAAAAAAGAAAAAGAGTTGAAGTTATAAATAAATTTAAGAGAAAAAAATATAAATATTCAAAATTAGGCATAAAAGGGTATAATCCACAGCATGCAAATGATTTTATTTACACAAGAATCTCATGTGCCATACTAAAACAAATAAAAAAAAAATCTTTGTAAAACAGATTATTTTCTAAGAAAATGCAGATTACCAAAACTGTATCCAAAAGAAGTGGAAAGTTGAACAAATGAATGCCATGGAAGAAATTGGAAAAGTTGGCCAAGGGATTAGACCCAGATGGTTTTATGGGAAGATTCTTTCAAACTTTGAAGAAATCAGCTCTTCTATTGCTATATAAAATGTTGCAAATCATATCGTTTTTTTAAAGCTTCCTTATTTTGTGAAGATAGTATAATGCCAATTTAAAAAATCTGACAAAGACAAAAACAGTACAATAAGTAGTATAACGATACTTTTGTCAATTTCATACTAGTACAAGTGAAAAGATCAAAACATATCAGGTTAGATTCAGTATACTCATTATTCCCATTGCAGCTGGATATTTTTTTCTAGACACTTAACCAATGCAGTAAGACAAGAAGAAATGAGAAATGCATATATGAAAAGGAGACCAAATTAACACTATTCACGTAACCGAACATCACCAACCCAAAACACTCGAGGTACTAAAACATTGAAACTAATTACCCAGTAAACAAGATAATTACCAAAAAAATCTATATAAAATAACAGCTTCTTTAAAAAGCAGCAATAACTACTCAGTGCATATAATGGGTAAAGGGTTCCACTTTTAATAGCAACAAAAATACAAAGTATCTTGGAATAAATTTAATAAGAAATATGTAGGGACTTTATAAAGGAAACAATATGCTTTACAAAGATCCATAAAGAATACCCTGAGAAAGGAAGGAATGCTAATATTGCGAAGGAAGAGAAATAGGAATAGGAATAGGAATAGGAATAGGAATAGGAATAGGAATGGGAAGCTATTATTTAATATTAGAAGGCTGTAAATTCTCCCTGAGGTAATGGGCTTTTACTCAAAATCACAGTAGAATTTTGGGAATCTGAAAAAAAGTAGTTTTGAATTTCAAAAATTGATTTGAAATATCAAGAATAATGAGGCAAATTAGAACTTCAGCTGCCAAAACAAATTATAACTCTAGTAAATAAAACAATGCAGAACAGAATAGAAAGCCCTGATAAAAATCAGAAAAGAATTTAGTCTAAGAAAAGTGTGACATTTCAAATAAATGAGAAAAGATAAAATTTTTAGTGGGGGGGGGGGCGCCTGGGTGGTTCAGTTGTTAGTTGTCTGCCTTCGTCTCAGATCATGATCCCAGGGTGCTGGGATCGAGCCCCACATCAGGCTAGGCTCCCTGCTTGGCAGAGACCCTGCTTCTCCCTCTCCCACTCCCCCTGCTTCTGTTCCCTCTCTCACTGTCTCTCTCTGTCAAATAAATAAATAAATAAATCTTTTTTAGAAGAAAAGGTTGAAATTTTTAGGAAGCAGTTCTGGGAAAACAAGGTAACTATTTTGAAATAAAATGTAAAATTCAATCACAAGCATGCCAAAATTCCAAATAGATTTTAAAAATCAAATGTTCAAAAAATAAGAAGAAGAAAAAGGTAAATGAATATTGATCTGATGATAGGTATGGAAAAATTTTGTATTAATAAAATTAGGAAGGGAAGAAGGAAAGGAGGGAGGAAATATTAATAGATTTAACTACATAAAAGTTACTTCCAAAAATAAAAATGACAAACACTGAAGACAAATACTAACTAGATAAAAATTCTTGCAACAAATATAACAGATATAACAGATAAAGAATTAATATTCTTACAATCGGCTCTTGCAAATCTATAAGGAAACTAAAAATCTCATTAAAAATGAGCAAAGGACATGGATAAGCAGTTTGAAAAAGAAAAAATGCAAATAACATGTAGGTGTTTGAAATGTTTAGTTTAAATAATAACCAAAGAAATTCAAATTAAAACAAGTCACCACATTTCATTTAATTTCAAAAACTGAAATATCTGAGGCTGGTAAGGATATAGGATAAGAACTTTTTTAAAACAAATTCTGTTGGCAGAGCTATAAATTAATACAACACTTCTAAGCAGCAACTTAGCTATATATATCAAAAACACAAAAATATTCACCTCTTTGACCCAGGATTTCCACCTCTTGAAATTTACCCTAAGTGAATGATAAGAGCTGCTTACAAAGATATGTATACGTGAATAGCCTTTGCAGCATGACTTCAATATAGAAGAGTTTGCACCCTCTAAAATATAGAATAGGGGGTGCCTAGGTAGCTCAGTCAGTTAAGCACCTGCCTTGGTGCCTTCATGATCCACCCTGCACAATGGACTTCCTGATTGGCGGTGAGTCTGTTTCTCCCTCTGCCCCTTCCCTCCACTCACTCTCTCTCTGAAATAAATAAATAAAAGCTTAAAAACAAATGAATAAATGAATAAATAAATAATATATAGAATAGGGTCCTGATGAAATTACTTATAGCATATCCACATGTAAACTTACTAAATTTTACCTATAGACTATCTAATGATACAGGAAAGTGTCTGAGATACACTGCTAAAGAAAATGTTACAAACTGTATGCAAAACATAATCTTAACTGTGTTTTCAAATTTTAATTACGAAATTTATTATTATTATCACTCTCACACTGCTAGAATGTTCCTATCTCTGGTCACACGTTAGAATAGTCTGGAACACTTTTACAAAATACCCCTATCTAGGCCCCACCCAAAAAAATCAAGTCAGAATCTCTACAGGTGAAGTTGTTTTTTGCTTTTTTGTTTTTTTGTTTTGTTTTTTTTTTTTTTTTCAATTTCTCCAAGTGATTCTAATGTGCAGACAGTATTAAAAACTACTGTTGTATAGAGCAGTGGTGCTCGACCTGGACAAGTGTGTACTCAGGATATTTGTCCACATTGGGAGAGATTTTTGGTTGTTGCCCCAACCTGGAGTGAGGGGTGCTACTGATGAGTAGTGAGTAGAAGCCAGGTTTACGGGCTGAATTTTGTCATTCCAAAATTCATATGTTGAAGTCCCAACCCCCAGTACCTACAAGTGAGGTAACAGTATTTGAAGATAAAGTCATCAAAGCAGTGATTAAGTTAAAATGAGGCCTCCAGGGTAGGACTTGAATCCAATATGGCTAATGTCTCTATAAGAAGAGAGACACCAGAGATGTGTGTGCACAGAGAAAAGGCCATGTGAGGACACAGCAAGAAGGCAGCCATCTGCAAGCCAAAAAGAGAGGCCTCAGGAGAGACCAGCTCTGCTAGCACCTTGATTTTGGACTTCTAGCCTCTAGAACTATGAGAAAATAAATTTCTGTTGTGTTAAGTACCAGTCCCTAGTGTTTTGTTAAAGTGGACCTAGTGGAAAAGGGATATTGCTAAATACCATATAATGCACAGGACCTTCTCTGCAACAAAGGATCATATGGCGCAGTGTCAATAATGCCAAGATAGAGAAACCCTGCCCTAGAGCCCAGCTTGGTGCTGCATGTAGACAATCAACAAATATTTTCTTGACTAGGTAAATGGGAAAGGTAGAAATCAGCAAGAGTTGGGCACCAACTAAATGTGAAAAGAGACCAGAGGGAAGAGTCAAGAATGGCAACCAGATTTCTGTTTGGACTGACCAGGTGAGTGGGGAAGGCAGAATTCAGGGAGGCAGACAGGTTGGAGCAGGGAATCAGGTGGAAATTGAGGGGAGTACCCAGTGGAGGTGTTCAGTGGCCAATCCGAAGTAGGTTACTAGAAATACAAACAAGGCAATAGCTAGAGGTTCAGCTGCTACAAGGAGATAAGACCATCCCAGAGGAGCACCTAGAATCAGCAAAATACAACCATGGAATCTTGAAGACCACCAATATTTAAGGAGTAGACAGAGGGTAAAGGAGCCAGTGCATCAGATGAAGGAAGAAAAGGCCAGTTGAGAACCTTCACCCAAGGACAGCGATGGAAGCTGCGATGGTTAGTTTTATGTATCAACATGGCTAAGCTATAGAACTCAATTATTCAACCAAACACTAATGTGAGTGTTGTGGGGTTATTTCATAGACATGGTTAATATCTATAATAAGTTGACTTTTTTTTAAAAGATTTTATTTATTTATTTGACAGAGAGAGAGAGAGAGATCACAAGTGGGCAGAGAGGCAGGCAGAGAGGGAGGGGGAAGCAGGCTCCCTGCTGAGCAGAGAGTCTGATGCGGGACTCGATCCCAGGACCCTGAGATCATGACCTGAGCCAAAGGCAGAGGCTTAACCCACTGCGCCACCCAGGCGCTACAATCAGCTGACTTTAAGTAGAGGATGTTATCTTCAATAATGTGAGGAAGTTTCAACCAGTCCATTGAAGGGCCCTGAGAGCAAAACTGAGGTCTCCCTGTGGAAGAAGAAATAGTGCCGTAAGACTGCAGTGTCAGCTCCTGCCTGAGTTGCCCTCCAGCTGGGCGGCCTGACAGACTTCAGTCTTGTTGGTGCCCACACTGGGTAAGCTGATTTCTTATTCTGTTTCTCTGAAGAGCCCCGGCTAATACAGCAGCTGAGGAGGAGGCAGGGAGAAAGTAAGCTACTGTTCCATCCTGCACACTTACACATACCTGCCTTTGGCATATATGAATGAAAAAAAAAAAAAGGTTACTTCATACTCAAAGAAGAGAAGAAAGAGATGAGAGCACACAGGAAGATTCCAAAAATGTGTGCCTGCCTATGGAAATGAAGAGGGACCGGGAGAGAGGAACACTGTTTGCACATAACACCAACTGCTCCATGCAATCCTTACCCTCCTTAATACCCATCACCAAGCTAACCCATCCCCCCTTCTCCCCTCCAAAACCCTCAGTTTATTTCTCAGAGTCCATAGTCTCTCAAGACAGGACACAAGTGCCCAGCTCTCCCACCCTACCCCTGCCACCACTGCTGAGCGTTCACCACATCTTGGATGCTGCTTTAAGTAGTTTACTCTCATTAACCCCTACCACAAACCTTCCGGTGGGGCCAGGGTGGGGGGTCGGACGGTTCATCATTTTACAGATGTGGCAACTGGACCTAAGAGACAGTAATTACTCTAGATCCTCCTCTAGTATGTAGGGAAGCTCAGATCCAAACCCAGGACTCTCTGACTCCTCTCTCCTGCTATTCACAACGAACTTGTATCAGCAGCTTGATGGAAACATTACGAGTGGGGAAAATGCAGTTCTAAAGCCGACTCTGTCCTGTCTGCAGGGCATCTACAGGCAGGTGGTGGCTGATAAGCTGGAATAGCCCAGGCTTTGGGGTTATACACCTGGGTCTGGATCTCAAGTTTACCATCAATTGGTTGGGTGGCCTTGGACATGTTTCTTACTGTCCCGTAATTCAGTCTTCCCATCCTTAAAGCAGAGATAAATGGTATCTACCTTTAAAAGATTGTATTTTCTGAGGCAGCATACATAAAGCACATAGCAAGTGCTCCAGAAATGGGAGTTCCAGTCCATTCTCAATCTTCCCCTGGTCCTTAGTTTTCTCACCCATTCTGCCTCCTACAGTGTTGTTGGGCTGTTTCAATGAGATAATAAACACCAATGTCCTTAATAAGTTCAGGGCATCATCATTATGGGAGGGCAGGATGCAAACACTGTACTTTAGGCAAAATTTAGCCACCACTTGTACAACCCTGAGGAAGTCAGCTAAACCCTCTGGTGCCTCAGTTTCTCCATCTGAAATGCTGGTAGAGTGATAGCTATTCCTCTTTCTCCTACACTTAAGCTTATGAGGACAAGTGAGTGCAATTTGTAATTGTTATAAATTGAATTTCAGGCCATATGGTTCTGTCAGACTTCTAAACAGCCAGATGCCATGCCTAGCCCCCGCTCCCCATAACACACACACCTCCCATGGCCTATAGTGGAATATCAGCCCCCTCACATCAGCTCATTTGTCTCCTCAAGGACACACTAGCTCTAACTTCACAGAATATTCTTTTGTTCTTTCAACTCCTGACTTGATGCACATCTCATGCCTTGCTCTCCCTGTCATCTTCTCTCCCAGAGTTGACATATGGCTGAACTGATATCCTTCCTCTGTTTCCTTTCTTGTTACTACATGTCCAGTAGTATTGCATAAAAGTGCTCAACGGGAAGGGTCAAGCTTGGTTTCAAGCCTGAGGTCTGGTATTACATCAAATCCGTAACGTTTATCTGCCCTCACCATCAGCCAAATACTTCCCAATTTAGGTCTCACACAAGTCAAGAGGAGACTGAATTGTCTGGGCTACAGCATGCCCTTCTCTCACCTCCGTTTTTCTTACTGAATTCCAAGGTACAGCTCCCAAACCCACTTAGGTCTGGGTAACAGTCCCAGAAAACATGGCTCTTCAGAGCCCAGCAGCATTTCTACCCCTGGAGGCTGCAGGGGCTGCTGGGCAAACAGACCACCTCTGCCAGCCTGGAAGAGGGAAGGCCCGCACAAAGGACTTTTAGGTTCAGTGAAATGAGAAGACAATTTGAGCCCCATTTTGAAAGTGCCTCACTCTCCACATGCCTTAGATACACAGTGACTATTATTACCTGACAGAACTCCCCCATCATAACACACACAGCTTTAACTTGGGGGTGGGGGGTACTGACCCATCCCAAACACCAGCACTTTGGGATTCTATGTCAGGAGTCACCCCCTGCCAGCAGATGTGGTGATCCTATCTGTTCTCTTGCCACTTGTGCTTAAGTTCATTTTATTGCCAGTAAATCCACAATGAATAATTGGTGCATCCCCAGTACCTAGAGCGGTGCCTGAAAGCATTGAGACATTTGATAAACACTTGTGTAGTGAATAAACAAATGAATGATGCACAAATAAAAAGTTCAAGTGGGGATTAGAAGGGAAAACAGAGTTTGGGGGTTTGGTTTTGTCTGGTTTTGTTTTGTATTTAAATGAAAGAACAGAAGAAAGAACTGTAATTTGGGTTCCAAATTAGAAGGCAACCAGGCCCAGGAAAAAGTCAGTCATTTTTTTGACCATTTGGGGGCATAGCAGTCGGCCAGCAGGTACTGACTGTCGACAGCTCAAAGTACAGCTCTAGAGAACCTCCAGGTCCAAGAAGTTTCATCCACCAGGTTCGGGGACATCTCCCCTGCAGCCCCTGCTCCTCATTTCTGCCTTGTTTTGCTCATCCTGCTGCACATACACAACCTGAATGAGGTTACTTAACCCTGACAGCTTTCTCTGGGGAGCAATTAGAGCCTTTAAGATCTTACCTGTGCTTCACCAGAAGTCTTCTCATTAAGTAGTTACTTAAAATGTTCCCAGGGCCTAAAACATTAAGATTTAAAGAAAACAATTGGCTGCTTTTTTCCATGCCAAATCAGACTGTTGTTTAACATGGTGAGAGCTACCACTGAGGCTACTGAAGTAGAAAAAGGGGGGCATATGCTGCTGGAGAACAGAAACTTCGCAGGGAAATTAAAACCAAGACAAGTTCAGGGGCCAACTGAGTCAATGGGATGTCTTCAGGATTTGGGCTTTCCAGGGCTCCTGCAGTCCAAAAGTCAGAACCAAAATGGCCTTCAGGACTTCCAAAGCACCTCTCTTTTGTATCCCTTCTCACAAATTAGTCAGACTAGAGGCTTCATGGAGGAAGAGGCGATGTGCCTGCCTTGAAAAATGGCAAGCCAGAGAGGTAGAGGAGCAGAAGACAAGGCACAACGGTGGGAACAAAGGGGTGAGAGAGCGTAGGGCCCAGCCAAGACAGAAAGCTTGTTTGGAAACAGGAAATAAAGTTCTCCCTTCTTTTCTTTTCCTTTTTTTTTTTTTTCAGTGAAAAGCCATTTTATATCTCCAGTGTTTATTTTTTTTTAATTATGTTATGTAATTCACCATATAGTAATCATTAGTTTTTGATGTAGTGTTCTACGATTCACTGTTTGCATATAACACCAACTGCTCCATGCAATCCTTACCCTCCTTAATACCCATCACCAGGCTAACCCATCCTCTCTTCTCCCCTCCAAAACCCTCAGTTTGTTTCTCAGAGTCCATAGTCTCTCATGGTTCATCTCCCCCTCTGATTTCCCCACCTTCATTTTTCCCTTCCTTCTCCTAATATCCTTCATGCTATTCCTTATGTTCCACAAATAAGTGAAATCATATGATAATTCACTTTCTCTGCTTGACTTATCTCACTTAGCATAATCTCCTCCAGTCCCATCCATGTTGATGCAAAAGTTGGGTATTCATCCTTTCTGATGGCTGAGTAATACTCCATTGTGTACATAGACCACATCTTCTTTATCCATTGATCTCTTGAAGGGCATCTCGGCTCTCTCCACAGTTTGGCTGTTGTGGACATTGCTACTATGAACACTGGGGTGCATATGGTCCTTCTTTTCATTACCTCTATATCTTTGGGGTAAATACCCAATAGTGCAATTTCTAGGTCATAGAGAAAATGAACTTTTGGGACTTCATCAAGATAAAAAGCTTCTGCACATAAAAGGAAACAGTCAACAAAACGAAGAGGCAACCCACTGAATGGGAGAAGATACTTGCAAAGTTCTTTCTGGTCAGGCCCCGCCCTGCCAAGAGAATCTCACCCTTCGTGGGAAAGCGCTTTGGATAACACCAAAGTCATCTGTGTCTGAGTTGTGTGGGGCATTCATTACTGAGTCATCTTGAAGTTCTAACTTGTGTTGCAGTTTAAGGCAAGGATTCCAATTTATTCCAAATTTATTCTAAAATTCTAAATGGGATCAGATTAGATCAGAAAATGGCAATGGATATCATCTCCTTCAAATCTGCAGTTTCTTGATCCAGGACAGGAAGAGGCCTTCTCAGTGATCAGGGAAAGACACATACGTCTGTTTGGAGTCCAGCTCAGAATAAATGGAAAACATCCCTGGGTTCTAAAGACTTACAGGCTTCTGTTTACTGGAACTTTCTCAGAAAGAATTCTTCACTCTTTTGAGCTATGAGTTTATGTAGGCGTCAGGATAACTCAGTAATTAAGTCCCCACACAAACGAAACTCAGATGGTTTTTTTGCCTTCCCTGTCATTTCCCACGAAGGCCTTGTTCTCTTTGCAGGGCAGGATACTATCAAAAGACTAAGCCCAATAAGCTTGCCTTGGGCTCCTTCCAGTTCCTTGATAGTGGTCCTGCTCTTGAGGACCCCACCCCCAGCATGTCCCTCTGCCATGCTGCAGTCAAGTTTGTTGCTGTCCTGGGTGATTTCTCCATGCCAAAACCATCTTCCTAGTCATCCTTCTTTCTAGGGCCTGATAAGGTAATGTAACCCTTTTGTTCTTTGTACAAATTTTGAATTTTAATAGGGCTTTCTGTAGACATTGTCTGCAAGAAACACTGGACCTATCTTTACCAGTCCTTTCTGTTTGGGGGGACATTCCCATATCAGCCCTGCATCCTCAATAGAGTCACGACTCGAACTCCTAGCTTCTTTTGCAAGTGCAATACAGGACCGTGACCTAGCTCTGTCATTACACATATCCACATATGACTTTGTTCTGGAAATGAGCAAGTGCGCAATGTGAGGAACCAAGCTCTGCCAAGCGAACACAGAGGCAACAGGCCTTGGAGACCAGGTCTGACTCCAGATGCAAAAGGAGGCAGCAATTCATGCAGTAGAGGTGATGGGTTCCTGACATTGAGTTCTCAGCAGCTGTAATGGTGGTTCCATCTTCAGACCAATGCTGCAGTATAATTGGGGCATATTTTCCAGAAGTTTAATCTTGAATTTACTTCTCTCCTAACTCACAAATATTCTGGTGGGAACCAAATATCACATAATAAATCCATTTTCTTCTTGAAACAATCAAAGTGGTTTCTGTTGTCTGCAACCAAGAGTGCTGACTAAGGGCATTTCAGGAGCCAAGGGCACAGTAGCCTAGGGGTACAAAGAACTTTGACACTGTCTATGCTCTTGTGGGGACTCTTTCCTCAGCTAGTCTTTAGTGACAGGGTAGAGGACAAGGGTCATGGTTTCCTGGGGACATAGGGAACTCATTCTTTCAATGCAAGGCAACCTTGTAAGTTAAGAGCAATCCTTTCTTTCAATCAGTGATGTCTGCAGATGTAAGTTTCTTTGACACCCATGTAAGCTACAACACAGAGGAGCTTCAAACTGTGACCTCAAGCCAGGTCATGATCTCTCTTCTCCTTCTTTCCCCAGCTGTAGCTCAATCTTTCCTTCAACTCTTTCCATACTCCCAGTTACTTCCTCTCTCAAACACTTTTCTCCCTCCAACCTCAAACTTCCAATCAACCCCTTTAAAGTAAAATAATGAAAAATAGCTTAGAATCTTATCCTTTGCCAGGAGTATGTGCATGATACAGGAACCAAAGCCATGGACTAAAAGAACAATACTCCCTGGTGAAATTCCAAGAATTTGCCCAGTCAATAAAGGAAATTTGTGTTTGATATGCTTCAATTTTTGTTTGTTTGTTTTTGGCAATGAGGACTTCCTAGAGTGACTATAAAGCCATCACACAGGAAGAAAGGACTAACATTTACTGAAAGGTATTATGCTGGATGCTTTTTCCCACACTGCCTCACGTATCCTTTGCCTTCAGCACTTCAGCTGTACCAACCACCTTGCTACTCCTCCAACGTGCCAAGCACCATTCAGCCCCAGGCCTTTTAACCTGCCAGTCCCTTTACCTGAAGCACTTTGCCCAAATACCTGCATGTCTCACTTTCTTACGACCTTCAGGTCTCAGCTCAAGTATCCTTAATTGGAGATACTTTTCCCAGATGAACTGTTGGCATTCCTATTCCTGGTATTCTCATCTCCTCTTACTGCTTTATTAGTTCTCCATATCACTGATCACCATATGACATACTTATTTATATGATTACTGTCCAGCCCCCCACCCAAATGTAAGTTCTATAAGGGCAAGGATCCTGTCTTTGTTCTCAACACTTAGAAAAATCACTGCAAGTAGTAAGTGTTCAATAAAATTTGCTGAATGGATTAAATTCATACAGAACTACATACATATCATTCTCATTCTCAAAAAGTAATGATGTTCAGAAAAATTTAATGAATTGCTCAAGCTCTCCCAGCTAACCTGTGGTGAAGGCTGCATCCAAACCTGAATCTATAGAACAAAGACCAAGCTTGTTCAACCCTACCACCCTAGGCAGCTTAATCAGAGAGAGTATTAAGGTTGGCTCCCTCAGTTCCTCAGTGACCTTCCAACTTCTTCCTGGTCAGTAACACTTTTATTGCTTAAGGTAACACTGGTTGCTGTAACTGATAAACCTTCATATCTAAGTGGATTAACACAATAAAAGAATCTGATACAGGTGTTCTTGGTAGGAATGTTCTCCTCCAAATGGTGAATCAAGGACTTAGGTAGGCTCTTTCTAACTTGTGGATCCACCCTCTTTGACACATGGTTCACAAGGCTGCCCGGGGAATCATGTCCACTTCAGACCACGTGAAACCTTAAGAGCATAAGGATCACATGTGGGAAGTGGAGTGGGGTAGGGAGGAGATGTAGTACAACTGTGAGCCCAGGAAAAGTTAAAAAATAGGTATGGTGATCAACTGCTGGCCCTAAGAAGACCCAAATGTCATCTTCTATTAGTAATTCAGGTTTTAGAGTGCTCTAACTGCTGAGTGGGGAGGTGCCACCTAGACCTAGAATTCAGGTAGTCTTGGGTTCAAGTCCTAGGCCCACCACTGACTACTTTCTTGACCTTAGTCAATAACACATCTAAGTCTCAATTTCCTCAGCTATAAAATGAGGACAGTAACAGCACCTACTTCATCAGGTTGTAGAGAGGAAAAGCTGAGATAATGCTGGTTGGGTATGCAACAACAGTTCTGATACATGGCTATTACTAGGAGGAAGATGTTCAGAAGAGGGTCCCCAGCCTCTTATCCAGGCAGTCTTATTTGCAGGCTAGCTTGTGATCCAGAGAGCCACTCTGGGTTTCAAAGCTTAGGCTAGAAAAGCTTTGTCCCCACTTGACAAGTGACCTGTGAATCCTCTCTGTTGCATCCTATTGATAGTTTCTGACAAATCTTACAGTATCGGTTTGCATAAGTAAGTTTGAAATGCCCTTTCCATTAATGGAGGAGCTCTGCTATTAACTAATTACACTTTGGCTTTTCCTGCGTTAGTCACAGTGCCAGGGAGAAGAGGCCAAGTGCAAAGTGGCCTTTGGCATGGAGAGAAGGCTTGTGCGGATTGGGATGAGCAGGGGTTGGGGTGGGTGTGGGGGTGCTGTTTTCTCTCCTTTTCTTCCTACAAATCCAGTCAATGGGAGGGAGGCCTGCTGAAAAGAGGACCCGTGGAGAAGGTACTGCTTCCAATTTCCCTTAGGAGTATTTTCAAAGAATTTGGGAACCTCAGATTTTCAGAAAAATACAAATATTTTTTTTTAAAAAGTCAACTGCTCAAGGTCACCCAGTGAATGCATGGTTTGATTATAGTGGGATCCTAGTAGGAAGAGCTCTAGTCTTAGAAACTAGAGCTCCTATGCTGGTTCCAACCCTATGTCCAACATTAGCAAGGTCAGCTCCATCCTAAACTGGGATGCAGTGGTCTGCCCACTCCCATCCCCTGCTATGCCTTCCTCTGTGTTAGTAAAGGGGAAAAAAAAATTTTTTTTAAGTGAGTTAGCTGTGAGTTCAAATCCCTGCTTTGCCACTTAGGCAAGTTATATAATCTCTCTAAGTCTCAACTCCCTTACACGTAAAGTGAGAAAATCTATGTCAAGTGCCACCGCTGTGAAAGAGGATGACTCAAAGTAGATACCAAGTAAATATTAGTAGGTAGGAGTTTCCAACTCCACCCCTACTCTAAGATCTCTCTCTTTCCCATAGGCCTTAATGTCACCAACCTGAAAATGTCCCTAAAATGTCACCCCTCTCTGAGGTATTCTCACGTCAATGTGACACACTGTGTACCTGAGGAGTGGGGAAGTTTGCCACATCTCAAATAGTGAGATGCAGATATCTCTGACATTGATGGGGTGGGTCTAACAGAAACAGGTTTAATAGGGTCTGAGAACTTCTTGGAGGGACAACTCCTCCTGAGAGATGGAATCAGAAATTCTGAGCTTCACCCAAGAGAAAGCTTTCCACAAAGAAAGGGAGTAAAGATTTTTAGTTGGAATCAATCAAACCCATCCCTATCCAAGCTACAATGGATAGGTGTTTAGGTCCTGGAAACAGAAAGTAAATAAAAATAGAAAAAACTAAACACCATTTCCAATTAGAATGCATAAAATGACAAGAGATTGTTGCTTCCATCCTAACTATGAAGAAAAAAGCCAGATAAGCTACATCACAAAAATCAGAGAGCTAAGATGCAAAGAAATGAAAATGAACTAAATTTCGAAAAGTGATGGTTCCCTTCTGGCAAGAAGAGTGCTATGATGCTTTCATCATTAGTGAAGGAGGAGAGAAAGAAGACTAAGCCATGGATGGGGATTAAGAGAAAGCCACCAAACTTTTCACAAACATAGCAGTGAGTTGGATGGCATGACAGATGAGGACCTCGAGGAACCCAAGCAAAACTGTCAATCTGTATCTACCCACCAATATGCTCCCCTTGTTCTCATGTAGGCCCAGAGGTAGTATCATGAGGGTTGGGAGGACAAAAGAGCTGAAACAGATACCCCTGAGGTCCTCACAACCTTCCCTAAGTACAAGGCTGAAGGTCAGGGTGGGACAAGAGATCTGAAATCACTCTGAGGTGCTCTGGGCTTCCACCAAGTGCACTGCAGCCATCTTCCAGAAGATGTGGACAGGACATCTGGCAAGAGAAAGAACCCTCAAGATGCAGAAAGCTGGGGCAAAATTGGAAAGCAAAGAATACTCTCCAGTGAGGGAGCTGAAAGCTGACAGCCCGATTCTAAGGCATAAGGAATTTTCTGGAATCCCACCAGTATTCATATCCTTAATCTTGATAAAGCAAGTCTTAATTTTTTTCCAAACCATTTTAAGCCAGTGGAACGAAGACTCTAACTTAAGCTGCAGTCAAGCCCAGACTTAGCTGACCTACAGATGAGATTAACTCAATCCTCTCACAAATGCCCTCAAGAAAAAAAAAAAAAAAAGATGATCCTCTTTTCTGGAGGTGAATATTATTTACTGCACTCTTATTCTACACAAAATGTCTCCAAACATCAAGCTACATGAAAGGTACAAAAATGAAAGAAAATATTACTAATGTCAAAAGAGGAAATAGTCAATTTAATAAGACCCAGAAATGGCCTAGGTAGGGACTTTAAAATAATAATGACATTTTAAAAAATCTAGGGGAGAAAAATAAAAGCATGAACAAATTAGGGATTTCGGAAAACAGAAGATAACTATAAAAAAGACCCAAATGGAAACAACAGAAATGAAGGAAAAAAAAAGGATAAAAAATGAGAAATATGTCTAATAAATTTAACATCAAATTAGATATAGCAGGGAATAAATCAATAAATTTGAAGACAAAATAGAAAATATCCAAACAAAAACAAAGAGTAAAATGGGGGGGAGGGGGGACAGAACTGAGGGATAGTATCAAATGATCTAGAAAACATGTAATTGAAATTCTAGAAGAAAAAAAGTAAAGATAACAGGGCAAATATGTTTTTCTTTCTTTCCTTTCTTTCTTCTTTTTTTAAAGAAATGGCAGTCAAGTACTTTCCAAAATCAACGTGTAGATCCAAGAAGCTCAGTGAACCCAAGCAGGACAAATACAAAGAAAACCACACCTTAAAATGTCACAGTTAAACTGCTGAGACTCACAGATAAAAAGAAAATTCACAAAAGTAACCTGAGGGGGAAAATATATATATATTATTACAGGAAACAACAACAAGAATGAGGCTAGAAAACTGAAACAACTCTATAGTGCTGAAAAGGAGAAAACTTATCAACTTATTATTCCACATCCTGTAAAAATAGAGGCAATATATAGACATTTTCATAGATTAAAAACAAAGAGAATTCATCCCCAGAAAACCAGTATCACAACAAAGACCCCCCCAAAGTTATATGTGTGTGTGTGTGTATAATATATATTTTTTATTCTCTTTATATATATGTAATACATATTATAATGTATATTATATATTAAATTCTATAAAAATTATTGACTTTGGGGGCAACTGGGTGGCTCAGTGGGTTAAAGCCTCTGCCTTCGGCTCAGGTCATGATCCCAGGGTCCTGGGATCGAGCCCCATGTTGGGCTCTCTGCTCCACAGGGAGCCTGCTTTCTCCTCTCTCTCTGCCTGCCTCTCTGCCTACTTGTGATCTCTGACTGTTAAATAAATAAGTAAATAATCTTTTAAAAAATTATTGACTTTATAAAACAATAATAACAATAATAATAATAATATGTCATGAGATTTATAACACAAAAAGAAGTAAAATATATAAAAACAAGAGGATTTAAAGGGCAGGAGTCAGGTACATGGAATTGTTGCTATAAGGCTTTTTTACATTGTTCATAAAATAGTATAAACATAGTTGAAGGTAGATTGTGACCATTTAAAGACACAAAGTTTAATTTCTAAAGAGCAAGTGCTATAAAAATAACAAAAAAGTATAGCTAAAAAGCAATAGAGAAGACAAAACAGAATATCAAAAAATACTTGATTCGTCCAAAAGAATACAGGGGAGAAAGGGAAGTAAAGAGCAAAGAACAGATGGTAAAAAGCCAAGATAGTGGACTTAAACCCAATCATACATTAATTATATTAAATGTAAGTAGATTAAGCACATCCAGGGTAAAGCAAAAATTGTCAGACTCGATAAAAAAGAATTACCTACATATTATTTAAAAATAACATGTTAAATATAAATTCACAGGTAGATTAAAAGGAAAAAAGTAGACAGAACTACCTTATGATCTAGCAATTACACTATTAGATATTTACCCAAAAGATATAAAAATATAGATTCAAAGGGGTACATGGACCCTGATGCTTAATGCTTATAGCAGCATTATCAACAATAGCCAAACTGTGGAAAAAGAGCCCAAATGTCCATCAATTGATGAATGGATAAAGAAGATGTGGTGTGTATATATATGTACACACAATGGAACTACATATATATATATATATGCACACACACATACATGAATATTAGTCATCCATCAAAAAGAATGAAATCTTGCCATTTGCAATGATGTAGATAGAGCTAGAGTGTATGATGCTAAGTGAAATAAGTTAGTCAGAGAAAGACAAATACCATATGATCTCACTCATATGTTGAATTTAAGAAATAAAAGAGATGAACATAGGGGAAGGGGGGAAAGAAAAAAAAAAAGAGAGAGGAAACAAGCCATAAGAGACTCTTAACTACAGAGAACAAACAGGGTTGATGGAAGGAGGTGGGTGGGGGACAGGCTAGATGGGTGATGGGTATAAAGAGGACACTTGTGATGACCACTGGTGTTGTATGCAAGTGATGAATCACTGAATTCTACTCCAGAAACCAATATTGCACAGTATGTTAACTAAAATTTATACTTAAAATTTTTTGAAAAAATAATAAATAATAAAATTATAAAAATAATAAAAAAAGAAAGGAGTAGAAAAAGATATTCTCCCATCCAAGTACTAACCAGGTCCAACCCTGCTTAGCTTCTGAGATCAGACAAGATTGGGCGCAGTCAGGGTGGTATGACCATAGACAGAAAAAGATATTCTATATAAACATTAAGTATTAGAAAGCTAGTGTGCTATGGTAAAATCAGACAAAGTAAGCTTCAAGACAAAACATATTACCAGAGATAAAGAGAGCATTCCATAATTATAAAAAAGTCAATTCATAAGTGTATGAACCTGGCAATTCACAGACCTGTACCCCCGGGGCTAATAATACATTATATATTAATTAAAAAATTAAAACATTTTAAAAAATTAATAAAAAGAAATCAATTCATTAGAAAGACCTTACAATCAATCCTAAATGTGTAGCGACTCATAACAGCATTTCAAAATTCAAAAGGCAGACCTTGACAAAGCTAAAGAGAAATCTACTTTCACAGCTGTAGATTTTAATACCTTTCTCTTAGTAATTGATGTAATAGCCAAAAAAAAAAAAAGTCAGTAAGAATATAAGAATATAAGAATTGAATACCACATTCAAACAGCTTGACATAATTGACATTTATAAAGTGCTATTTTCCAGCTGAAGAGAAGTAAGATGGCAGAGGAATAGGGCAACCCTAAGTTTGCCTCCTCCCTCAAACACAGCTAGATAAATATCAAATCACACCCAAGAAATTGATCTGAAGTTGAAGAGAACTAAGCTGCACATCTACAAACCAGACAAATGACCCATGGAAGATAGAAACTGCAGAGAGTTTGTGGGAGAAAAGAGCTATGGTCCCTGCCCAGAGTAGCAAGAGAGAAGGAAAGAGAAAAAATGGGGGGCAGAGAGGAAAGAGTTAAAACATGGTCAGGCACCTGCACAAGAAAACCATTCTCCAAAACCATGGGTGGGGGGAAAAGGAGAGAGTTACAATACCACCAGTTTTCTATAAACAGTGAAGCCACAGAGTGTGACGTTTCAGAGGTCTGCAACATTGCCATGTTCACACCTGGGAAGCTAAGCCATGCTCTGGTGGAAGAGCAGAGCTGAGTCCCAGTAGAGGGTAGCCTGAGGATCCCCAGGATCACATGGGGAGAAGCAGTTCCCCTGCTTAGAGTGCATTTGGTAGAAGCCATATGGCCTCTCCCTGGACAGAGGACCCTGTGGGCACCATGGAGCTAACCCACTCACCAGTATAGGAATAAAGACATTGATGCAGGGCTGCAAACCCTGGTGTCGTATGTGTGTTGTGATTTACCATAAACTCGGAACCACTGTGCAGTCATGTGACTGTCTTCTGTGACAAGCCAGCACTGGGCACAAAGCAAGGAGATCCTCCTCCAGAGGATCAGTGGGGGACCACAGTGCAGGGTCTCTGAAGTGTGGGGTCTTGAAACTACAGCCCTGCCAGAGATAAAACACAGAAGTGATGCACCATTTGGCAGGCAGACAGCTCAGATTCAGACAGGGTGAAGGCAGGGACCTGACAGAAGCCAAGGACAAAGACAGGGTCACTGCATCTGTGAGGGCTTACTGAAGAGGGGTGACATGCATTTCCTGCTCCACAGAAGAGAGAGAGAACAAGGCGAAGCCATTTTTCTCCCTGGCCCACCAACTTGATCCACCTCAGTGAGTGGAACAGCGTCACCAAATGGAGAACAGAGTAGCTACACCAAGCCCCTGCCCCCTGCATGGGGCAAGCACAACTCCACCAGGGCTTAGAATCAGAGCAGCAGGACCCTCCCCCAGAAAACCAGAACAAACCCCTTGCCCACACCAAGTCTACTGATCCAGAGTGCTTCAAAACTTTAGCTCTAGGAAAAACAGCAGCTAGTGTTCTTTAGGGATTCCTTATGTCTTTTGTTTCTTGTTTTTATCTTTGTTTTTTTTGTTGTTGTTGTTATTGTTTGATTTTTGGCTAAAGAAAGAACAATTTTTTATTTTTTAATTTATTTCATATTTTTTTTATTTTTTTCTCCTTTTCTTCTTTTCTTTCTTTCTACCTTTTTTCTATCGACATTCTCATAACAAGCAGACTAAAATGCACCTAGGTTCTAGCCTCTATGTGTTTTATTTTGTTTTTAATTTTTTTTTCAATTCTTAGTTTTAATTTTGTTTTATTTTGCTTTATATCTCCCCAAAATGACAAAAATGAGGAATTCACCCCAAAGGAACTAACAGGAAGAAATGATTACCAAAAATTTAATCAATGAGATATAAATAAGATGTCTGAACTAGAATTTAAAACAGCAATTATAAGGATACTAACTGGGTTTGGAAAAAAAGCACAGAAGACACTAGAGGATCCCTTGCTGCAGAGATAAAAGAACTAAAGTCTAGTTAGGCCAAAATTAAAAATGCTATAACCAAAATGCAGACCTGAAGAGATGCCATAAAAACAAAGATGGGTGAATCAGAGGAACAAATAAGTGATATAGAAGATAAAACCATGGAAAATAATGAAGTTGAAAAGAAGAGAGAAACAAATGTAATGGAGCATGAAGGCAGACTTAGACAACTCAGCAGCTTATTCAAATGGAATAACATTTGTGTCATAGGCGTCCCAAAAGATGGAGAGAGAGAAAAAGTGGCAGAAGGTTTATTTGAGCAAATTATAGCTGAAAACGTCCTAATGTGGGGAAGGATGTGGTATCAAATTCCAGGAAGCACAGAGAACTTCCATTAAATTCAACAAAAGGTAACCATTGCCAAGTCACATCATAGTTAAATTCACAAAATATGCAAACAAGAAAAGAATCCTGGAAGCAGTAAGGGGGGAAAAGTACTTAACCTACAAGAGAGGGCAGATTAGGTTTGCAGCAGATTTGTCCAGGGAAACTTGGCAGGCCAGAACCAAGTGGCAGGATATTTTCAACACGCTTAATGGGAAAAATATGCAGCCAAGAATACTTTATCCAGCAAAGCTGTCTTCCAGATTAGAAGGAGAGATAAAGAATTTCCCAGACAAAAACTAAAGGAGTTTATGACCACCAAACCAGCCTGCAAAAAATAATAAGGGGAAATTTTGAGTGGGGAAAAAAGACCAAAAACAACAAAGACTAGAAAGGACCAGAGAACATCACCAGAAACACAAATTCTACACGTAACACAATACAACTATATTCATATCTTTGAATAATCACTCTGATTGTAAATGGACTAAATGCTCCATCAAAAGACATGGGGTATCAGAGAGGCACCTGAATAGTTCAGTGATTAAGCATCCAACTCTTGATCTCAGCTCAAGTCATAATCTCAGGGTCATGGATCAAGCCCCAAGTCGGGCTCCACGCTCAGCAAGGAATCTGCTTGAAATTCTCTCTCTTCCTCTTCCTCTGCCCCTTCCCCATCACACTCTCTCTCATAAATGAATAAATCTTTTTTAAAAAATGACACAGGGGGGCGCCTGGGTGGCTCAGTGGGTTAAGCCTCTGCCTTTGGCTCAGGTCATGATCGATCCCAAGTTCCTGGGATCGAGTCCCGCATCAGGCTCTCTGCTTGGCAGGGAGCCTGCTTCCTCCTCTCTCTCTGCTTGCCTCTCTGCCTACTTGTGATCTCGCTCTGTCAAATAAATAAATAAAATTTTTTAAAAATGACACAGGGTATCAGAATTGATTAAAAAAAAAACAAAAAACATAAAAGGGGCACCTGGGTGGCTCAGTTTGTTGAGCATCTGCCTTTGGCTCAGGTCATGATGCCAGGGTCCTAGGATGGAGTCCCACATCAAGCTCCTTGCTCAGTGGGGAGCCTGTTTCTCCCTCTGCCTCTGCCACTCCCCCTGCTTGTGCTCTCTCTCTCTCTGACAAGACACACACACACACACACACACACACACACATGATCCATCTATAGGCTGCCCACAACACCCAAAGTTACCTGCAGATTAAATTGAGGGCATGGAAAACAATCTGTCATGCTAATGGATGTCAAAAGAAAGCCAGAATAGCCAATTTATATCAGGCAAACTAGATTTTAAATGAAAGAAAGTAATAAGAGATGAAGAGCACTATATCATAATTAAGGAGTCTATTCATCAAGAAGATCTAGCAATTATAAATATTTATGCCCCAACTTGGGAACACCCAAATATATAAATCAATTAATAATAAATATAAAGAAACTCATTGGTAATAATACAATAATAGAGGGGACTTTAACACCCACTCAGAGCAATGGACAGATCATCTAAGCAGAAGTTTAACAAGAAAACAATGACTTTAAATGACACAATGGGCCAGATGAACTTAACAGATATATTCAGAACATTTTATCCTAAAGCAACAGAATACACATCCTTTTCAAGTACACATGGAACATCCTCCAGAATAGATCACATACTGGATCACACAAATCAACCCTCAACAAGTACAAAAAGATCAAGATCATACCATACATATTTTCAGACCACAATGCTATGAAACTTGGAGTCAACCACAAGAAAAAATTTGGAAAGACCTCAAATACATGGAGGTTAAAGGACATCCTACTAAAGAATGATTGGTTAACCAGGAAATTAAAGACAAAATTTTTAAAAATACATGGAAGCAAATGAAAACATAACAGTCCAAAACCTTTGGGATGCAGCAAAGGCAGTCCTGACAGGGAAGTATATTGACATACAGGTCTATGTCAAGAAGCAAAAAAAGTCTCAAATACATAACCTAAACTTACACCTAAAGGAGCTAGAAAAGGAACAGCAAATAAAGCCTAAAGCCAGCAGAAGGAGGAAAATAATGAAGATTAGAGCAGAAATAAACAATATAGAAAAACAACAGAACAGATCAACAAAACTAAGAGCTGGTTCTTCAAAAGAATTAATAAAATTGATAAACCCCTAGCCAGATTTATCAAAAGAAAAGAGAAAGTATCCAAATAGGTAAAATCACAAATGAAAGAGGAGAGATCACAACCAACACCACCAAATATAAAATGGTATTCCCCAAACCTGCAGATACTCATTAATTTCAAGTGCACCTAAAACATTCAACAAGAGAGACTATATGCTGGGCCATAAAACAATGCTGAAAAGATGATCAAGGCTCAAAATCATATTAAAGTAACAAGATAAACTTTCTGATCACAATGGAATTAAATTAGATATGAATTACCAAAAGAACAGAAAATCTTGAAATGTCTCCAATTTTAAATACTCATTTCTAAATAACTTGTAAGTCAAAGAAGAACTCATAAGATAAATTAGAAAAAATTCGGTGGGGCACCTGAGTGACTCAGTCAGTTAATCATCTGCCTTTGGCTCAGGTCATGATCCCAGTGTCCTGCAATCAAGCCACTCACTGGGCTCCCTGCTCAGCAGAGAACTGCTTCTCTCTCTCCCTCTGCTGCTTCCCTTGCTTGTGTGCTCTCTCTCTCTGTCAAATAAATAAATAAAATCTTTTAAAAAAGAAATTAGAAAATACCTCTGAGTAATAAAGAAAATATAACAGAGGAAAATTTGTGAGATACAGATAAAGCTGAGCTTAGAGGAAAATTTAGAGCTATAAGTGCCTATATTAGGAAAGAGTTAAAGACCTAAATTTTTACCATAAGAATCAAGAAAAAAGGAGCAAATTAAAATTAACATTAATTAGGGCACCTGAGTGGCTCAGTTGGTTAAGTGACTACCTTCGGCTCAGGTCATGATCCCGGGGTCATGGGATTGAGTCCCACATCGGGCTCCCTGCTCAGTGTGGAGCCTGCTTCTCCCTCTCTCTCTGCTGCTCCTTCCCCTGCTTGTGCTCTCCCTCTTGCTCTCTGTCAAATAAATAAATAAAATCTTTTAAAAAAAACAAAAAACTAACATTAATTAAAAGAGAGCAAATAATAAAATTAATAGCAGAAATAAATAGACAAGGAAATGAAAAAATTAAAATTGAATATTTGAAAAAATTATTAAAACACATAAATCCTTACCAAAACTGATAAAAAGGAAATTTTTGCTCCTTGGTAATGTGTGAAATTACCAAGGAGCAAAAGAGGAGACATAGCTGAAAATCCTACAAATATTAAAAGAATAATAGGGGGATATTAGGTAAAAATGAATGCTAAAATATCAACAATTTCTATCAAATAAAAAAATTCCTTGAAAAATGAAACTTACTAGGATTCAGATAAGGAATAACAGAAAATAGAAAAGGCCCTATGCCTATTAAAGAAATTAAACTCATAATAAAATACCTACCAATAAAGAAATCAACAGGCACAGATGGCCTCACCAATTAATTATGTAAATATTTAAAGAATTAATATCCACTTTACACAATTACTTTCAGAAATTACAGAGAACATTTCCCCACTCATTACATGAGGTTCATATAACACTGATATCAAAACCTGACAAAGACATTATAAGAAGAACAAATATCCTTCATGAACATAAATGAAAAATTCTTAACCACATATTAGCAAAAACAATTTACATATATAGATAGATGGTTATATATAGAGATATTATTTCCATGAAATTGATCCAGGAATGCAAGATTGGTTTAACATTTGAAAATTGTTCAATGAAATTAAAGGAGAAAAGAAATTACATAATCATCTCATGAGATACAGAAAGAGCAATTAACACAATTCAATATCCACTCAATCAAAAAAAATATAACCAAAAAAAAAAACAAAAAAACATAAAAGCTCTCAGCAAACTAAGAAGATAGGAAGAGAGGGAGAACTTCATTAATTTGATAAAAAGAATCGATAAGAAACCTACTGGTAATATTATACTTCTATCCATTCTCACCACTTCTTTTCAGTATATGTTAGAAGTCCTAGCCATGCAATAAGGCAAGAAAAAAAATGCAACACATGAATGTTAGAAAAGAATAAAGCCATTATTATTTGCAGACAATTTGATTGCACAGTAGAAAATCCTATAGACTCTACAAAAGAAGGAGTAGAAGTGATAAATGAATTTAGCAAGGTTATAAGATACAAGGCTAAGATGCCGAAAGCAATTTAATTTCAATATAATACTGATGAATTAATTAAAAAATAATTTTTTAGAGGTGCTTGGGGGGCTCGGTTAAGCATCTGCCTTTGGCTCAGGTCATGATCCCAGGGTCCTGGGGTTGAGTTCCAGAGGTTTCTGCTCTGCAGGGAGTCTACTTCTTCCCCTACCTCCAACCCTGCTTGCACTCTCTCTCTCACAATCTCTCTCTCTCAAATAAAGTCTTTTTTTAAAAAAAAAAAGGAAAAAAAACTTAAATCCTATTTAAAACATCATCAAAAAACATAAAACGTCTGGAAATAAATCTGTTGGAAAATGTGTGAGGCACAAAAAAAGTTTTACAGAGAGAAACTGAAGAGGTAAAGAAATAGATATACTGTGCTCATGAGTTAGAAGACAAGTATTATTAAAAGTCCATTCCAGGGATGCCTGGGTGGCTCAGTTGGTTGAGCGGCTGCCTTCGGCTCAGGTCATGGTCCCAGCGTCCTGGGATCAAGTCCCACATCAAGCTCCCTGCTTGGCAGGGAGCCTGCTTCTCCCTCTGCCTCTGCCTGCCACTTTGCCTGTGCTCGTGCTCTCTCTCTCTGACAAAATAAATAAATAAAATCTTTTAAAAAGTCCATTCCACATGCAAGTTGGTGCAGCCACTCTGGAGAACAGTGTGGAGGTTCCTCAAGAAGTTAAAAATAGAGCTTCCCTATGACCCTGCAATTGCGCTGCTGGGTATTTACCCCAAAGATACAAATGTGGTGAAAAGAAGGGCCATCTGTATCCCAATGTTTATAGCAGCAATGGCCACGGTCGCCAAACTGTGGAAAGAACCAAGATGCCCTTCAACAGACGAATGGATAAGGAAGATGTGGTCCATATACACTATGGAGTATTATGCCTCCATCAGAAAGGATGAATACCCGACTTTTGTAGCAACATGGACGGGACTGGAAGAGATTATGCTGAGTGAAATAAGTCAA
>PISX010025532.1:0-26005 GCA_004024625.1 Mellivora capensis | reverse complement strand
AAGGGGGGTTCTATAAAAGAGGAAAAAATCCTAAGAATATCATTGAACAGAAATATAGAGACAATCTACAGAAAGAAAGACTTCAAAGGTAACACGATGTCAATAAAAACATATCTATCAATAATCACTCTCAATGTGAATGGCCTAAATGCACCCATAAAACGACACAGGGTTGCAGATTGTATAAAATGACAGGACCGATCCATACGTTGTCTAGCAGAGATCCATTTCGAACCTAAGGATACACCCAGATTGAAAGTGAAGGGATGGAGAAACATCTTTCATGCCAATGGGCCTCAAAAGAAGGCCGGGGTAGCGATTCTCATATCAGATAAATTAGATTTTAAACTAAAGACTGTAGTCAGAGATACAGAAGGACACTACACCATTCTTAAAGGGACTATCCACCAAGATGATCTAACAATTGTAAATATATATGCCCCCAATATGGGAGCAGCCAATTACATAAGAAAACTATTAATCAAGATAAAGAGTCATATTGATATGAATACCTTGATAGTAGGAGATCTTAACACGCTTCTCCCAGTAATAGACAGATCATCCATGCAGAAAATCAATAAAGAAACAAAAGCACTAAATGACACATTGGACCAGATAGACCTCATAGATATATACAGAATACTCGACCCTAAAACAACAGAATACTCATTCATCTCAAGTGCACATGGAACCTTCTCCAAAATAGACCACATACTAGGTCTCAAATCAGGACTCAACCGATACCAAAAGACTGAGATTATATCCTGCACATTCTCATATCACAATGCTTTGAAACTGGAGCTCAATCACAAGGAAAGGTTTGGAAGAAACTCAAACACCTGGAAGCTAAAGACCACCTTGCTTACGAATGGTTGGATCAACCAGGAGATCAAAGAAGAACTTAAACAATTCATGGAAACCAATGAGAATGAAGACACATCAGTCCAAAACCTATGGGATACAACAAAGGCGGTCCTAAGGGGGAAATATATAGCCATCCAAGCCTCCCTCAAAAAAACTGAAAAATCCCGAATACAACAGCTGTCTCTACACCTTAAAGAACTGGAGAACCAACAACAAATCAAACCAACTCCACACATAAGAAGGGAAATAATCAAGACTAGAGCAGAGATCAATGAGGTAGAAACTAGAGATACAGTAGAATGTATCAATGAAACTAGAAGCTGGTTTTTTGAAAGAATCAATAAGTTCAATAAACCACTGGCCACACTAATCCAAAAGAAAAGAGAGAAAGCTCAAATTAATAAAATTATGAATGAAAAGGGAGAGATCACAACTAACACCAAGGAAGTAGAAACAATCATCAGAAGCTATTATCAACAGTTATATGCGAATAAGTTAAACAACCTAGATGGAATGGATGCATTCCTGGAAAACTATAAACTCCCAAAACTGAACCAGGAAGAAAATGACAACCTGAATAGACCGATATCTAGCAACAAGATTGAAGCAGTGATCAAAAACCTCCCAAAAAACAAGAGCCCAGGCCCTGATGGATTCCCTGGGGAATTCTACCAAACTTTCAAAGAAGAAAAACACCTATTCTCCTGAAGCTGTTTCAAAAAATTGAAGCAGAAGGAAAACTTCCAGACTCTTTTTATGAAGCCAGCATTACCCTGATCCCCAAACCAGGCAAAGACCACACCAAAAAGGAGAGTTTCAGACCAATATTACTGATGAATATGGATGCTAAGATTCTCAACAATATCTTACCAAACAGGATCCAACAGCAGATTAAAAATATTATCCACCATGATCAGGTGGTATTCATCCCTGGGTTACAAGGATGGTTCAACATTCGCAAGTCAATTAACGTGATAGAAAAAATAAATAAGAGAAGAGAGAAGAACAACATGGTCCTCTCAATTGATGTAGAAATAGCATTTGACAAAATCCAGCATCCGTTCCTGATTAAAACGCTTCAAAGGGATAGAGGGAACATTCCTGAACTTGATAAAATCTATCTATGAAAGACCCACAGCAAATATCATCCTCAATGGGAAAAATCTCACAGCATTCCCATTGAGATCAGGAACTCGACAAGAATGCCCACTCTCACCACTCTTGTTCAACATAGTATTAGAAGTCCTAGCAACAGCAATCAGACAACAAAGAGAAATAAAAGGTATCCAAATTGGCAATGAAGAAGTCAAACTCTCTTCGCAGATGACATGATTCTTTATATGGAAAACCCAAAAGACTCCACCCCCAAACTACTAGAACTCATACAGCAATTCAGTAACGTGGCAGGATACAAAGTCAATGTACAGAAATCAGTGGCTTTCTTATACACTAACAATGAAAATACAGAAAGGGAAATTAGAGAAACAATTCCATTTACTATAGCACCAACAACCATAAGATACCTGGGAATAAACCTAACCAAAGAAGTAAAGGATCTGTACTCGAGGAACTACAGAACACTCATGAAAGAAACTGAAGAAGACACAAAAAGACCATTCCATGCTCTTGGATTGGAAGGATAAACATTGTTAAAATGTCTATACTACCTAGAGCAATCTATACTTTTAATGCCATTCCGATCAAAATTCCACCGCTATTTTTCAAAGAGCTGGAGCAAATAATCCTAAAATTTGTATGGAACCAGAAGAGACCCCGAATCGCTAAGGATATGTTGAAAAACAAAAATAAAACTGGCGGCATCATGTTACCTGATTTCAAGCTTTACTACAAAGCTATGATCACCAAGACAGCATGGTACTGGCATCAAAACAGACACAAAGACCAGTGGAACAGAGTAGAGAGCCCAGATATGGACCTTCAACTCTATGGTCATATAATCTTCGACAAAGCAGGAAAAAATATACAGTGGAAAAAAGACAGTCTCTTCAATAAATGGTGCTGGGAAAATTGGACACCTATATACAGAAGAATGAAACTCAATCATTCTCTCACACCGTACACAAAGACAAACTCGAAATGGATAAAAGACCTCAACGTGAGACAGGAATCCATCAGAATCCTAGAAGAGAAAATAGGCAGTAACCTCTTTGATATCAGCCACAGCAACTTCTTTCAAGATATGTCTCCAAAGGCAAAGGAAACAAAAGCGAAAATGAACTTTTGGGATTTCATCAAGATCAAAATCTTCTGCACAGCCACGGAAACAGTCAACAAAACAAAGTCGCAACCCACAGAATGGGAGAATATATTTGCAAATGACAGTACAGACAAAAGGTTGATATCCAGGATCTATAAGGAACTTCCCAAACTCAACACACACAAAACAGATAATTGTACCAAAAAATGGGCAGAAGATATGAACAGACACTTCTCCAATGAAGACATACAAGTGGCTATCAGACACATGAAAAAATGCGCATCATCACTAGCCATCAGGGAGATTCAAATTAAAACCACATTGAGATACCACTTCACACCAGTTAGAATGGCCAAAATTAGCAAGACAGGAAACAACATGTGCTGGAGAGGATGTGGAGAAAGGGGAACCCTCTTACACTGTTGGTGGGAATGCAAGTTGGTGCAGCCACTTTGGAGAACAGTGTGGAGATTCCTCAAGAAATTAAAAATAGAGCTTCCCTATGACCCTGCAATTGCACTACTGGGTATTTACCCCAAAGATACAGATGTAGTGAAAAGAAGGGCTATCTGTACCCCAATGTTTATAGCAGCAATGGCCACGGTCGCCAAACTGTGGAAAGAACCAAGATGCCCTTCAACGGATGAATGGATAAGGAAGATGTGGTCCATATACACTATGGAGTATTATGCCTCCATCAGAAAGAATGAATACCCAACTTTTGTAGCAACATGGACGGGACTGGAAGAGATTATGCTGAGTGAAATAAGTCAAGCAGAGAGTCAATTATCATATGGTTTCGCTTGTTTGTGGAGCATAACAAATAACATAGAGGACATGGGGAGATGGAGAGAAGAAGGGAGTTGAGGGAAATTGGAAGGGGAGTTGAACCATGAGAGACTACAGACTCTGAAAAACAACCTGAGGGGTTTTGAAGGGGCAAGGGGTGGGAGGTTGGGGGAGCCAGGTGGTGGGTATTGTGGAGGGCACGCATTGCATGGAGCACTGGGTGTGGTGCAAAAACAATGAATGCTGTTACACTGAAAAGAAATTTTAAAAAAAAAGAATTCATAGCTTATTTCCCATGATTCTTTAGTCTTTGAAAGTTTAATTTTTTTTCTTCTCTTTTTTAAACTTTTCTTTCCTATTTTAACCAATACATTTTTCAAAGTCCTCTTTAATTTTCATTTTTATAGTCAAATTCTATCCCTTCATTGTATTTAACCTTATTTTTTGTATACATATGAATTTTCCTTTCTTTAAAACTTTGGGATACAGTCTCTTCTAACAGACTAAAATATAGCCTGAATCTAGTGTATGGCTTTGTTCTAGTCTCCCACCTGATCACATTCTCTCTCTCTCTCTCTCTCTTTTATATTTTTTTCTTTTTTCAACCAACTTCTTCTCAATGTGTTTTTTAAAATCTATTTTTAATTTTCATCTTTACTGTCATATTCCATCCCATCACTGTACTTACCCTTATGTGTATGTGTGTCTGTGTGTGTGTCTGTGTGTGTGTGTGTGTGTGTGTGTGTATTTTTCATTCTTTAAAATTTTGGAGGCAGTTTCTTCTAACAGATCAAAATATTCCCAAAATGAAGTGAGTGGCTCTGTTCTGTTTTCCAGCCTGATCATGTTTGTTTTCCTTTCTTTTCCCCCTGGATTTGGGTCTCTTCTAATTTGTTTAGTGTATATTTTTCTGGGGTCGTCATTATCCTTTTAGCATTTTGTTCTTTCATATGTTCTTCTCTGGACAAAATGACAAAGCAGAAAAACTCACCTCAAAAAAAAAAAAAAAGAACAAGAGGCAGTATGGTTGGCTAGGGATCTAATAAATATGGACATTAGTAATATGTCAGAACTAGAGTTCTGAATGACAATTAAAAAGATACTAGCTGGGTTTGAAAAAAGCATAGAAGATTCTAGAGAATACCTTTCTAGAGAAATAAAAACTAAAATCTAACCAAGTTGAAATTTTAAAAAGCTATTAATGAGGGGCAATTAAAAATTGAGGCTCTTACTGGTAGGATAAATAAGGCAGAAGAGAGAATTAGTGATATAGAAGACCAAATGACTGAATAAAGAAGCTGAGCAAAAGAGAGACAAACTATTGGACCATAAGTGGAAAATTTGAGAGATAAGTGATACCATAACACTAAACATATTAGAATAATTGGGATCCCAGAAGAAGGAAAAGGGGGGAGGGACAGAAGGTATATTGAAGCAAATTATAGTAGAAAATTTCCCTAATTTGGTGAAGGGAACAAGCATCAAAATCCAGGAGGCACAGAGAATTCCCCTCAAAATCAATAAAAATGGGTCTATACCCATCATCTAATAGTAAAACTTACAAGTCTCAGTGACAAAGAGAAAATTCTGAAAGCAGCTCAGGACAAGAGATCTGTAACATACACAGTTGAAATATTAGATTGGCCTCAGACTTATCCACAGAGACCTAGCAGGCCAGAAAGGACTGGCATGATATATTCAAAGCATTAAACCAGAAAAAAATGCACCCAAGAATACTATATCCAGCTAGGCTGTCACTAAAAATAGGAGGAGAGAGTAAAAACTTCCAGGACAAACAAAAACTAAAAGAATTTGCAAACACCAAACCAGCCCTACAGGAAATACTGAAAGGGATCTCTAAGCAAAGAGAGAACCTAAAAGTAACAGACCAGAAAGGAACAGAGACAATATACAGTAACAGTCATCTTACGGGCAATACAATGGCACTAAATTTATATGTTTCAATAATTACCATGAATGTAAATGGGTTAAATGCCCCAACCAAAAGACACAGGGTGTCAGAATGGATAAAAAAAAAAAAAAAAACAAGACCGATCAATATGCTATCTACAAGAAACTCATTTTAGACCCAAAGACGCCTCCAGATTTAAAGTGAGGGGGTGGAAAACCATTTACCATGCTAATGGACATCAAAAGAAAGCTGGGGTGGTAAGCCTTATATCCAACAAATTAGATTTTAAGCCAAAAACTATAATAAGAGATGAGGAAGAACACTATAGATCTAACAATTTTAAATATCTATGCCCCTTACTTGGGAGCAGCCAATTATATAAAGCAATTAATAACAAAATCGAAGAAACACATCAATAATAATACAACAATAGTAGGGGACTTTAACATCCCATTCACAGAAATGAACAGATCATCCGAGCAAAAGATCAACAAGGAAATAAAGGCTTTAAATGACACACTGGACAAGATGGACATCACAGATATATTCAGAACATTCTATACCAAAACAACTCTCACTCTTGGCAGATGATAGGATACTTTATGTGGAAAACCCAAAAGACTCCATTCCAAAACTGCTAGAACACATAGAGGAATTCAGTAAAGTGTCAGGATATAAAATCAATGCACAGAAATCAGTTGCACTTCTATACACCAACAGCAAGACAGAAGAAAGAGAAATTAAGGACTCAATCGCATTTACAATTGCACCCAAAGCCATAAGATACCTAGGAATAAATCTAACCGAAGAGGCAAAGAATCTGTACTTAGAAAACTATAAAGTACTCATGTAAGAAATTGAGGAAGACATGAAGAAATGGAAAAATGTTCCATGTTCATGGATTGGAAGCACAAATATTGTGAAAATGTCTATCCTACCTAGTGCAATCTACATATTTAATGCAATCCCTATCAAAATACCATCAACTTTTTCAAAGAAATGGAACAAATAATATTAAATTTATATGGAACCAGAAAAGACCTCTAATAGCCAGAGGAATGTTGAAAAAGAAAACTAAAGTTGGAAACATCACAATTCCAGACTTTAAGCTCTATTACAAAGCTGTAATCATCAAGACATTATGGTACTGGCACAAAAAAACGACACATAGATCAGTAGTACAGAATAGAGAGCCCAGAAATAGACCCTCAACTCTATGGTGAACTAATCTTCAACCAAGCAGTAAATAATGCCCAATAGAAATTAGACAGCCTCCCCAACAAACGCTGTTGGGAAAATTGGACAGCCACATGCAGAAGAATGAAACTGGACCATTTCCTTACACCACATACTAAAATAGACTCAAAATGGATGAAAGACCTCAATGTGAGACAGGAATCCATCAACATCCTTGAGGAGAACACAGGCAGCAACCTCTTTGACCTCAGCCACAGCAACTTCTTCCTAGAAACATCGCCAAAGGCAAGGGAAGCAAGGACAAAAATGAACTATTGGGACTTCACCAAGATTAAAAGCTTTTGCACAGCAAAGGAAACAGTCAACAAAACCAAAAGACAACTGACAGAATGGGAGAAGATATTTGCAAATGACATACCAAATAAAGTACTAGTATCCAAAATCTATGAAGAATTTATCAAACTCAACACTCAAAGAACAAATAATCTAATCAAGAAATTGGCAGAGGACATGAACAGGAAGCAAAGAAGACATCCAAATGGCCAACAAACACATGAAAATGTGCTCAACATCACTCAGCATCAGGGAAATACAAATCAAAACCACAATGAGATATCACCTCACACCAGTCAGAATGGCTAAAATTAACAAGTCAGGAAATGACAGATGTTGGTGAGGATGTAGAGAAAGGGGAACCCTCCTACACTGTTGGTGGGAATTCAAGCTGGTGCAGCCACTCTGGAAAACAGTATGGAGGTTCCTCAAAAAGTTGAAAATAGAGCTACCCTACAACCCAGCAATCGCACTACTGGTTATTTACACTAAAGATAAAAATGTAGTGATCCGAAGGAACACATGCACCTGAATGTTTATAGCAGCAATGTCCACAATAGCCAAACTATGGAAAGAACCTAGATGTCCACCAACAGATGAATGGATAAGGAAGATGTGGTATATATATACAATGGAATACAATGCAGCCATAAAAAGAAATGAAATCTTGCCATTTGCAATGATGTGGATGGAATTAGAGGGTATTATGCTGAGTGAAATAAGTCAATCAGAGAAATACAATTATCATATGATCTCACTGATACGAAGAATTTGAGAAACAATATAGAGGATCATAGGGGAAGAGAAGGAAAAATGAAACAAGATGAAACCAGAGAGGGAGACAGACCATAAGAGACTCTTAATCTCAGGAAACAAACTGAAGGTCGCTGGAGGGGAGGGAGGTAGGAGGGAATGAGTTCCTGGGGGGGTTGGACATTGGGGAGGGTATGTCCTATGGTGAGTTCTCTGAATTGCATAAGACTGATGAATCACAGACCTGTGCCCTTGAAATAAATGATACATTATATGTTAATAAAAGAAAAAATGGACAAAAAGAAACAAAGACTGAGGGTGCCTGATGACTCTTGATTTCAGAACTGTGGATTTAGGCACAGGCTAAGTGTACACACTAAAAACAAATCTTTACATAAAACACTGTAACAAGTGACAAAGAAAGATACTATATAATCACAAAGGGAATAAACCAACAGGAAGATAAAACAATTTTAAATATTTATGCATACAACATGGGAGTATCCAAATATATAAAACAATTAATAAGAAACAGAGGAACTAATTGATGATAATACAGTAATAGTGGGAGACTTTAACGCCTCATTCATACCAACAAGTAGATCATCTAAATAGAAAATAAATGAGAAAACAATGGCTTTGAGTGACACACTGGACTATATGGACTCAACGGGTAAGTTCAGAACATTCCCTCTTTTAACAGCAGAATACATATCCTTTTCATATGCACATGGAACATTCTCCAGAATAGATCATATTTTAGGTCATAAAACAAGCCTCAACAAATACAAAAGGAATGAACTCATACCATGTACTTTTCTGACCATGGTACTGTAACACTGAAGTCAACCACAAGAAAAAAAATCTGGAAAGACCACAAGTTAAGGTTAAACAACATGCTACCAATCAATGAATGGGTAAACCAGGAAATCAAAGAAGAAAGTAAAAAATACATGAAAGCAAATGAAAATAAGAACACAACTGTTCAAAACATTTGGGATGCAACAAAAGTGTCCTAAGAGGAAGGTATACAACAATACAGGCCTGCCTCAAGAAGCAGGAAAATCTCAGACAACCTACTCTTATACCAAAAGGAGCTAGAAAAACAACAAAGCCTAAAGCCAGCAGAAGGAAAGAAATAATAAAGATTAGATCAGAAATAAAAGATTCAGAAATGGGGGGGTAGAGGAAAAAATGGAACTAATCAATGAAACCAGGAGCAGGTTCTTTGAAAAAATTAATAAAATTTATAAATCCCTAGCCAGACTTATCAAAAAGACAAAGAAACCAAATAAATCACAAATGAGAGAGGAGAATTAACAACCAACACCACAAAAATAAAAATAATTCTAAGAGAATATTATGAAAAACTATATGTCAATGAATTTGACAACCTAGAAGAAATGGATAAATTCCTAGAAACATTTAAATTACCAAAATTGAAACAAAGAGAAATAGAAAACTTCAACAAAACAATAACCAGAAAAGAAACTGAATCACTAATCAAAAACTCCCAGCAAACAAAAGTCCAGGGTCAGAATGCTTCACAGACAAATTATAATGAACACTTAAAGAAGAGTTAATAGCTCTTATTCTCAAACTATTCCAAAAAAGAGAAAAGGAAGGAAAACTTTCCAATTCATTCTATCAGGCCAGCATTATGCTGATAATAAAACCAGATAAAGAACCATCAAAAAAAAAAAAAAGACCTACAGACCAATATCCCTAATGAACACAAATGAAAAAATTCTCAATAAAAGAGTAACAAACCAAATCCAACAATACATTAAAAAATCATTCCCCATGACCAAGCATGGGTTGTAAGGGTGTTTCAATACTCACGAAACAATCAATGTGATACATCTCATGAATAAAAGAAAGGATAAGAACTCTTATCATTTCAATAGTTGGAGAAAAAGCATTTGACAAAGTACAACATCCATTCATGATTAAAAAAAAAAAAACCTTCAACAGAATAGATTTAGAGGGTACATGCCTCAATATAATTAAGGCCATATACGGAAAAGCCTAACATCATCTTCAATGAGAAAAAATTGAGAGCTTTTCCTCTATGGTCAGGAATGAGACAGGGATCCACTCTCACCATTGTTATTTAACATAATACTGAAAGTCCTAGTCACAGCAATCAGACAAGAAGAAGAAATAAAAGGTATACAAATCAACAAGAAAGAAGTCAAACTTCCACTATTTGCACAGGACATGATACTATATATAGAAAATCCAAAAGACTTCACCAAAAAAACTGCTACAACTCGTAAATTCAGTAAAGTTGCAAGATACAAAATCATCATACAGAAATCTGTTGCATTTCTATATACCAAGAATGAAAAAATAGAAAAAGAAATTAACAATTCCATTTACAATTACACCAAAAACAATAAGATAACTAGGAGTGAACTTAACCAAAAAGATGGAAGACGTGTACTCTGAAAACTATAAAATACTGATAAAAGAGACTGAAGATGACCCAAAGAAATAGAAAGACATCCCATGTTCATGGATTGGAAAAATAGTATTGTTAAAATGTCTATACTACCCAAAGCAGTCTACACATTTAATGCAATCCTTATGAAAATACCAATAGCATTTTTCACAGAGTAGAACAAACAATCCTCAAATTTGTATGGAACCACAGAAGACCCTGAACAGCAAAAGCAATCTTGAAAGCTGAAGGCATCACAATTCTGGACTTCAAGTTACATTACAAAGTTATAGCATTCAAAATAGTATGGTATTGGCAACAAAAATAGACACAGATCAACAGAATAGGATGAAAAACCCAGAAATGAACCTACAATTATATGGTCCATTAATCTTAAACAAAGCATAAAGGAATATCCAATGGGAAAAACGATTTCTCTTCCACAAATGATAAATGGAAAACTGAACAGCTATCTGCAACAGAATAAAACTGGACCACTTCCTTACATCATAAACAAAAATAAATTCAAATTGGATTAAAGACCTAAATGTGAGACCTGAAACCATAAAAATCCTTCAACAGGACACAAGCAGCAACTTCCTTAATATCATCTGTAGCAACTTCTTTGTGGGGTATTTCCTGAACCAAGGGAAATCAAAGCAAAAATAAATGACTGGGACAACAACAACAAAAAGATTTGCCAACTCCTGCTCAGAGAGATTATTAGAATTTCACACAGTCACACATCAGCTATTTTCCTTGAGCCTGATAAATTTCCTAGACAAAGTTAAATAACATCTCCACCTCAACACACCTGACCCTTTTGATTATGCCACACTGCCCTTTCAGGAGCTGGTCAGTCTTTAGAGAGCTCCGTAGCTGGGCCAGTAGAACCACAGGTCAAATCATCATTACAGGGCGTCACACAGAGGAAACATCCAGGACTGTACACGATAGAGTATACAGTGAAGAAAGAAGTATTAACCCACCAAATTATAAAATTCTTCCCTGAAAGTTGTAGCAAAGATGCACATATCCAAGACTCTTCAAAACAGCACCCATGACCTTGGTCGGTAGATTTTAGGGACCTTCTCTGGTTCAGTCCTTGAAGGAGAGACCTCTGTAGGTGATCTCACACAAGCCATTCCTTATCATTCCTAGAGCTTGGGAGTGTTTGGTCTTCTGTGTTTTTATTCTCATTGCTTCTATTGCTGTTGGTCTGGTTTGGTTAATTTTTATGGCTTTTAATTCTACTTTGTAAATTGAGTGCTACATTCATAGAAAAATGTGATGTCTGTGTATTTAGTATCTGAATGACATTGGAAGGTGGGAAAAAGACTATGGGAACTGAAAACTGCCTTTTAAAAAGTCCTATAATGCCTATTTAAACACTAGTAGCATTGTTTCCTTGGTGGTGGGGGTGCTTCATTTTTAAGGAGATAGGGGAGAAACAAGTGGGGACAGGGAATACTAGACTAACCACTTTAAAATAGATCCATGTTCTCCTAAAGAATAAAAACCCTCTATCTGACAAAGCCAGGCATCCCCCACAAACTTAAAAACATACCCAATACTGCAAAGAGCATTATTCTAGATCTTGGAGACATGACCAGAAAAATATGTACTCAAGGATATATTGTTCTTGAAAGATTTCTGCAGCAGACACAGACTTATACTCATTCAGGTAATGGTAAAAGTATTTGAAAGATGCCAGGAATTTCTGTGTTCCAATTTTTGTTTGATTTTGAAGGTCTGGGGTTTACAGCCTTTTCAAGCATCTTCTGTTTGACTGCAACATGGTTACTCGTGTTATATTGGAGTATTTTTTGAAGAAATACCCTTTGGTAAGAATGGTGAAGTGAGAGAGAAGAAAAAACAGCTTTCTCTGTCTCCTAAGGCTATGAATGACATCCTGATGATCCCAGCTTCCTCTGAGAGCTGCGTCTCCCCCAGGCATTTAAAATTAAAACCCTGGCACCATTACCTGGTAAGAGAACAGCTAACAAGTGTTAGGCCGTGGTTCTTTTGGGCTGAGAGTCTTAGTGCCCTGGGATTCATCCCCTTTTTCTGCCATAACTCTCCCAACACATATTATCTGACATATTAGCAGACAAGGGACCTTATACCTCCAGGGAAACAAGAGCTCCCAGGTACTGCTGCAGAACAAATTTGTAACATACAAATTGAGCAACTCTCCCAGGAGAGGCAGGAGAAAAGAATAAAGAGAACGGGAATATAAAAGAGCATTTTAGAAACTAAAAATAGAATTACCATATGATCCAGTAATTCCACTACTGGGTATTTATCCAAAGAAAACAGAAGCACTAATTCAAAAAGATATATGCATCCCTATGTTTACTGCAGCATTATTTACAATAGCCTAATTATGGAAACTGTCCATCCACTGATGAATGCACGAAGAAGATACGGTTTACACAGACAATGGAATATTACTAGGTCATAATAAAAGAATTACATCTTGCCATTTGTAACAACATGGATGGACCCAGAGGGTATTACGTTAAGGGAAATGCGTCAGACAGAGAAAGACGAATACCATATGATTTCATTCACGTGTGGAATTTAATAAACAAAACAAATGAGCAAAGGGAAAAAAGCTAGACAAACCAAGAAACAGACTTCTAACTGTAGAGAACAAAGAGATGGTTACCAGAGGGGTGGTGGGTGGGTGGGGCGTTGGATGAAACACAGGATGGGGATTAAAGTGCTCACTTACCAAGATGAGCACTGATTAATGTATGGAGTTGCTCAATCACTATACTGTACTACTGAAACTAATAACACTGTATGTTGCTTATGTTAAATTTTTCTTAAACATAGGGCCAGAAAAGAGCATTTTAGATACATAAGAGGGAAAAATAATACTGCTTTTATCTGAATAGTGGGACTTTTAGGAAGAAAGACAAAAAAATAAAGAGAAATATTTGAATAAATAATAGAGATAAAGTTCCTACAAATAAAGCTACAAGATCTGAAATTTTAAAATCCTCTAGAGAATGCCATACAGAAGACACAAGTAAAGGTACTCCTCTGCCTAGAGGTGAAATTTTTGATTATCGAAGACAAAGCAAAACTTCTAAAATCTTCTAGGAAGAAGCAAATCATCTCTAAAGGAATTAGAGTCATGTTGTAATTATACCTCTCAACCCTAATGCTAGATATAAGAAATCCGTGGAGTGGTATTTTTAAAAAATTAAAGAAAGATATATTTAAAACCAGATTTCTCTAGACAAACTGTCATTCCAACGTGAGAACATGATAAAATATTTTTGGGCACATGAGCTTTGAAAGGTTTGCTGCACAAAAACCCACACGATAAGGAAACACATGCAGAATTTCAAAGGGTATAGGAAGTAATGGGGTATCACATTGTCCAAACAACCATAAAAGACTAAAAAACAGAAAGTAGGGGGCACCTGGGTGGCTCAGTCGGTTGGGCGTCTGCCCTCGGCTCAGGTCATGATCCCAGAGTCCTGGGATCAAGCCCCACATCAGGTTCTCTGCTCAGCAAGAAGCCTACTTCTCCCTGTACCTCTGCTGCTCCCCCTGCTTGTGCTCTCGTGTTGTCAAATAAACAAATAAATAATCTTAAAAAAGAGAGAGAAATGAACTAGAAATAAAATTCTGGACAATATGAAGATGATGCAGCCAGTGGGGAAGACAAAGCATAGGAACAAACGTGAATGTGCTTCTCTTGTTAAGGGTTATATATAAATACTGATCCATTTAAGGAGTTGATGGAGGTAAATAAACAACAACCTTGTGATGAAGGCAACCACCAAAAAGACCAAAAACAGAATATGTAACTTTTCAACACTGACAAAAACAAAAATTCCATCCATTCAATGGAAAACAGTAAAGAGGGGGGAAATAAATAAAAAACGGAGAATCCAAACTCATTGCTTTTTTGAGTTTACCTATCAGTAAGTCACATAATACTCCAAGGTCATGAATACATTCTGTTCAGTTAACTTCTAGTAGCTTTTTTGCTTCACACTTAGGACTTTAATCCACCAAAAAGTAATATTTGTATATGGAGTGTGGCAAGCATCAAGCATATTTTTTACATAAAAAAAGCATTAATAATTGAAAAGATCATTTGATCCCCACTTCTCTTCAGTGCTACCTTCATTGTAAATCAGATGACCCCGTGTAAGAGCGTTACCTGGATGTTCTATTCTGTTCCAGTGGTCTATGTCCATCCTCGCACCAGTACCATACTACCTTAATACTGCAGCTGTAGAGCAACTTTGATACCTGATAGAGCTAACCCTCCCAACCTTACTCTTGAAGAATGTCTTGACTTTTTATGGGCCTTAGCCTGTATTTTTTTTTAATTAGCTTGTCAAGGAGTGCCTGATTGGCTCAGTAGGAAAAGTGTGCAACCCTTTAATTTGGGGTCATGAGTTTGTGCTCTATATTGGGCATAAAGGTTACTAAAAAAAACTTTAAAAATTTTTTTAAAAATAAAATTAACTTGTCAATTTCTATACACACACACACACACACACACACACAAACCTAGCATACTGATAAGGATTCTTTAATTATTGAGACTCCCAATGCAGCAATATGATATTACTTAAAGCTTCCCCATTATTTAAAGCTTCTCTAATTTCTCTTAATGTTCTTAGTTTTCTGGGAAAGGGTCTCACAAATTTTGGTTAGGTGTATATCTAGATAATTTGTTTTGAAAATTAAATATTTTATTTTCTTATTATTACCAATACACAAAACATGCAATTAATTCTTTACATTCACCTTGTGTTTGGCAAATACATGTATTCATCTAAATAATTCATATACTTTGAATTGGCTGGCTAGGCTCTCCAGAATGGAAATGTTGAATCATGAAATTGTGATAATGGATATACTTGTCTTTCTCATTTCAAAAAGGAGAAGGCAATTTTAATATTTTAGTACTGAATATAATATTTACTGGATGTTAAATTTGTGGGTACTTGATCAGATTAAGATGGTTTCCTTTGGGGGAGGATGGTTAGAAGGAGAGGGAAAGAGAGAATATTAGCACAGAACCCAACGTGGGTCTCCATCTCATGACCCTGAGATCATGACCTGACCCACAATCAAGAGTCGGACACTTAACTGAGCCACCCAGGCACCCCAAGTTTGTTTCCTTCTATCTTCATTTTTTTAATTTTATTATCTAAATGGATATTAATTTTTATGTGCTTTTCACATTCATGGAGATAACCCTAGGACTTCCCTCCTTTGTCCTTTCATACAATGATTTACAGTTGGTTGATTTTTGAATGTTCAGCCAGCCTTCCATTTCTAGCTCCAAAAAAACTGGGTCCTGATATAGTATCTCTTCTTTGTATCGCTAGATTTGGTTTTCCAATACTTATTTTGGATTTTTTAATCTGTATTCATGAGTGAGACTGGACTGTAATTTTGCTTTTCTATATGTCTGTATCAACCCAGGTTATCAAGATCAGGCAGCCGTATAAAATGAGTTCGGTTGATTACAGGGAAAATGCTTCATGCTTCATGGAGGGGCCAACAGCCATGAAGCTGAGGCGGCCTGATGGCCTGAGCCAGAGGAACACCCCACCGTGCAGCAAACTACCTGACTGTTGAGCCAGCTGGTGGCAGCGAGCAGCTTGCCACAGAGGTAGGTGTGGGCTGCAGCCATGGGGAGGGCAGCTGGGCCAGGGAAGCTGGCTGGGGACTGCTGAGCACTCACTGGGACATTCCTCTCCCCTTCTCTGGATAGAAAAGGCCATGCACCCTTCAGAAGAACAGCTCTGCCTACTATTCCAGGAATCCTTTTGTCACGGACTCCAGCACAGTTACAATTCTTCAGGTGCCAGTCCTGAGCTGAGTATGAAACTTCCAGCAGAGGCTGTAAAAAATGACAAACTCTGAAACCTTCCGAGGTTATCTGCCAGATTGTTACTAAATTCCCTGTTTTATCCACAGCAAAGCTCATTGAGCAAACCCTGCTGTACTGATATCCAAGTCCTACCATGTTCATCAACACCAAGTCCACATCTTCAACTAGGGGTGAACGTGGGCTCTGGCCCAGGAGACAACAGTCCCTCTGCCTAGTCAACATGCTGCAGCAGACATCTATTGTGAAAACTACATAATCCCTCCTGGCTGGAAATATGAACCTGCCTTTGAGCAGAGCCAGCAATATAAGAGCTGAAAGTTTCTCATAGAACTAGCTCACGTGTTCCAAGACAATGGTTGGAAGTGAAAATTGTCCATTCTACTTTGAATACCATTCTTGTGAAGGAGACTCTAAACAATATGCAAACAAAGGAGAGCCCTGCTTCACAGTGTTTCCTAAAGTTTAACCCCACAGGCTAGCACCAAAGCTAGGACATTCTGCATGGTTTCTCCGGTTCTTCTTGAGACAGGTGTCCCCTCCTACACCTATCTCCTCCTTAATGAAGTTATTTCTGAAATTCCTAGTGACCTTTTTCAAAACACTGATGTTTTAGAGAGATAATGATCCAACTGATGCTTCATCTCAACACCTTAACTCAAGTTGAGCACCAAAATGAGAATTCCTAAAGAATATATGGAGCCTCTCATATAGAAAGGTCTACGACCACCTTGTGTAAGAGTGAAGATGATGGAAGGTGGGCAGTTCATATTATAAATTAAATAGGCATTCATCTTATAGATGATGAACTGCTTAAGTTACAGTGCTCATTTAAGTGTCTTCCAGAAACTACCACTAGATTAATACATCAAAGGTGGTTTTTTGCTATAAAACAGAGAATCTCACAATTTTATACAGGTTGTAAGTGGAGAAAGAGGTCTAATGTTAGTAGCTTGTCTATTCGAGCAATGAAGTATCTTATCCGAAAAGTGAACTAGTTGTCATAAATTACTGCTCACCTAGAGGCAGAAAGATGCATTCATTATTAAAGAAATATTTGTATCTTATTCAGTTCCTGAAATTTGAAATCATACTTTTAATGATGCAAGTAACTTTATGGCTATTTCAATGAAGAAAAAATTTCCTAGAATACTATCAGTTTAGTTGAAGAAAAGTAATTTTTTTGCAAATCAAAGTGGCTAGAACCAAAAAGAAAGTTAAAACTTGAGGGGCACCTGGTTGGCTGCTCAGTCAGTTGAGCAAGTGTCTACCTTTGGCTTAGATCACGGTCCCAGGGTCCTGGTATTGAGCCCCATGTCAGGCTCCCTGCTCAGGGAGCCTGCTTCTCCCTCTCCATCTGCCCCCTCCCTCACTCTCTCTCTTTCAAATAAATAAAATCTTTTTTAAAAAAACAAACCTGAAATGACAGACTTTATTAGATATTTTCCGAAGGCTAAAATTACAAGGTAATGTTAAGTTTTTTATGTTAATTGATATTTTATTTGCCGGATTTTTTAAAAACTGAAAGTGTAAATTTTCTTTTTGTGTACTAGAAGAGACCATACAGAACTGGTATTGTTTCTTAAGGAATTGGTAAAACTCAGCAGAGAAGCCATCAGAGCCAAGAGTTTTGAATGAGGGTTTTTAATCACCAATATAATTCTTTTCCTTAATCTCACAGAATTCCTCAGATTTTCTTCTTGATTCACTAAGTTGCATTTTTCCTATGGTATTTCCTTTTCATCTGAATTTGGCACTTTTGTATTTTTAGTAGTTTGCACATTTCATCTAAACTTCCCGATGTATTGCCATAAAGTTGTTCATTCCATTTTTATAATTTCATGTCTATAGGATATATAGTCAAGCCCTATTTTTCATCTGTCCCTTTTTGTTGCTCAGTTTCCCCAATGTGTTTATTCACTATCGATTACTCTTTCAAGGAACCCATTTGGGTGGGACTTCAATAATCTTCTCTATTGTCCATTAGGAAATCTTTTCATTATTTCTTTACATTGTGATTTCCTTTTTGACCTATACATTTTTAGAGGTATCATATTTAACATCCACTAACATTTGAGGAGTTGTCTACTTATCTTTTTCTTATTGATTTCTTTCCCCTGGCTTAAATGACACAGTTTATAGGATTTTGATCCTTTGAAATTTGTTAAGACTCATTTATTTTATAACACAGCATATGTTCAACTTCAATGAATTTTTCATGTGTATTCAGGGGAAAAAATGTGGATTTTATACCCATAGGGTACAGTGCAATGTATATACCTATCAAGTTCTTTGTTGTGTTGCTCAAATCCTTTGTATTTTTGTTTAATAGTTTTTCAGAAGTTGTATCAGTTACTGAGAAAAAGTAAGATACTAAAAATCTTCTACTATGATGGTAGATTTGACTTTTTCTTTTAACTTTTCAATTTTTGCTCTATATATTTTGAAGCTAAGTTATTAGGTACATGTAAGTTTAAAACTACTGTATCTTCCTGTTAAATAAAACTTTTATCATTAGTGTTCTTCTTTTTAGCAGTACTTTATGCTTTAAAATGACCTTTGTCTATTTGCATTTTATTAGTTCCCTTGTTCCATGTTCTGATTTCTATCCTTTCTTATCTTTTATTAAATTATGTAGTTTTATTATTCCATTTTTCTTCTCCAGTAACTGATTATATATTCTCTTGCTATTGTTTTAACGATTGCCTTGAATAATACAATGCATCTTTTCTTAAAATCTTTTACCACTTCTGGAAAGCAAGAACAACATTTTACCTCTATTTACCGCCCACTTGACATTTATTTTAACTGCATATATTATCTTCATATCTCCAATTTTGAAAGACATTTTTAATGAACATAAAATTTTAAGTTGCCATTTTCCTTCAGTACTTTGAAGAGATCATTCTGTTCTCCAGATATCTACCATTTCTGTTGAAAAAAAAATCAACTGTTAGCATCATTATTATTCCTCTGATAATAATATAACTTTTTTCCTTTGCCTGCCTTTCAGGGTTGGTTTGTTTTGTTTTGGTTTTTGTTTTTTCTTTGTCTTTGGTTTTCACGTTTTTTGTTTGTTTTGTTTTGTTTTTAAAAGACAGAGATCACAAGTAGGCAGAGAGGCAGGCAGAGAGCAAGGAGGAAGCATGCTCGCCGCTGAGCAGGGAGCCTGATGCTGGGCTCGATCCCAGGACCCTGGGATCCTGACCCGAGCCAAAGGCAAAGGCTTTAACCCAATGAGCCACCCAGGCACCCCTCAGCAGTTTTTAATAAGCCAAGATGTGGTTTTCTTTTTATTTGTCCTGCTTAATGTTCACACTATTTCTTCAATCTGTGGTTTCCTATCTTTTATCAGACTTGGAAAGTTCACAGCCATTATCTCTTAAATGCTACTCTTGATGCATTCACTCTTTCTTCTCCTTTTGGAATTTCAATTTCAGGTATAATATATCTTTTCATAATAATTCATTTAACTCATCTCATATTTTCCATCTTTTTCTCTCTCCATGTTTTATCTGGATGATCTTTCTGACCTCTCAGTTCACTGAAGTTCTTCTTGAGCTTGGTATAAGCTGATGTTAAATTCAATTCACTGCATCATTAACTTCAATTATCTTGTTTTTTCATGCCTAGAATTTATTTGGTACTTTTCCATAGTTTCTAATTTTCTGCTAAATTTTTCAATTCTATCTTACTTCCTTAGGTATGGTTATTTGCAAGTCTATGCCTGATAATTCCATTACCCATCCCTAGGAGTCTCTATTACCTATTGATTCCCTTCATTTATAGTCAAGACTTGTCTACTTTTTTTTTTAATATTTTATTTATCTGACAGACAGAGATCACAAGTAGGCAGAGAGGCAGGCAGAGAGAGAGGGGGAAACAGGCTCCTTGGTGAGCAGAGAGCCTGATGCGGGGCTCGATCTCAGGACCCTGAGATCATGACCTGAGCCGAAGGCAGAGGCCCAACCCACTGAGCCACCCAGGCATCCCAAGACTTGTCTACTTTTATGCCTGGTTGTTTTTCCTTGATTTTTGATTACTAAGAAATAGAGAGATGACTTGAACCTTTGAATAAATTAGCTTCCTAATGAAAATTTAACATTCTCTGGCCGACAAGGAAACTAGAACATTAACAATCACAAATCACTATAATCCAATCAGGGGTTGAGATTACTCAAAGCTAAACTTCCGTTTCTGTAAGCCCTGGTCTATTTCTGATGCACCCTTACTCAGGTAGTAATGTTCAACTCTGTGGTTTTAACCCAAACACTGCAGTTTACTCGTATTCCTTCCTTTCAAACGGCACTAAAATCCAATTTTTGGCATTATAAACCCATGAATCTGTTGAAAGTCCTGTTCAGTTCTTTATCAGCAAGTGAAATAAGCAAATGCCTCTAGGGTAAAATTAGTCCCAAATGCTGGACTCCTCTTCATGGCTTCTTTCCCAGATCATGGCCCTGGAATATTGCCTTGCCTTTCTTACAGATTTACATGGCCTTTAAAAAGGTTTGTAGAAAATATTTGCCCAGACTTTCTAGTTGTCCTAATGGGAAAGTAGGTTGAAAACAGATTGTATGTCATTGTATGCCAGAAACAGAAGTCTCCCCACTGTATTTTTTAAACCTCAAATCTCTCAATAATGTCCTTTGATGCCATTGATCTTTTAAAAGATTTTACATATTTCATGATTCCATTTCTTTACCTCATACTCACAACTCAACCCAATCTAATCCTTTGCCTCAATGACTCACCAAAAAATAGGTCTAAAGTCATCAATGACCTCTCTTTTGCTAAGCCAACATGAGGCTTTTCAGTTCTCATCTCCTTTGACTTCTCATCAACATTTATCCTTACCAGTATCCCCTTTTCCCTTCCTGAGACATTCTTTCCCCTTTTTTCCATGTTAATTTTCTCCTATTGCTAGCTCAGCCTCCTCTGCCTGGAAAGTGTTTCATTGCTTAAGTGTTTAAATACAGACCTCTCTTGTTCACACTTCAAACTGAGAGAATCCCATTCATCCAAGCAGACTATCTATTTGCAAATAGCTTATATGTTTTTATGTCTAACTCAGACCTCTCTTCTCTGCTCTAGATGCATAAATCCAAGGAACTACTTGAAACTTCTTGAGGATCATAATGGTACTTCATCCAAAGGACCAAAATCAACCTCATAATTACCCACAATTTAAAAAAAAAAAAAGGTATCTTCTATCCAGCTGCTCGAGCATCAAGTCTAGTAGTCTCTTTATACCTTTCTCTCTTGCCCCATAGTCTGTTGCCACATACGAACTTCTCACTCAACTCCATCTATCTCTCTTCTTCTCTACCACCAACAGCACAGTTCAGACTACCATCCTTTGTCACCTAGACTATTTCGGCACACTTTCAACCCATCTACTCATATCCCCTCCTACCTCCACTATTCCAAATGGTTATCCACACTGCAGCTGGGGAGACCTATTTTACTGACACCTATCCACCTGGTAACGTGTCAAACACTTCACTCCTTAAATCGTTTAATGGCATCCCATTTCTCTTAGGAAAAAAAGTACTGTATGTTGGTTAATTCAACATACTAAAAAAAGAGAGAAAAGGAAAGGGAAAAAACATACCCTTTACCATGCCTGTAAAGTCAGAAACTTGCTTACCTGTCCAGCCTCATCTTCTGTCCTTTGCCCCGTTCACTGTCTGTCCTCCAGCCACACTAGCATCCCTTCAGTCCGCCTCTCTCCCACTAGAGGAACTTTGTTTTGCCTCTTTGCAGGGAATGCTCTTTCTTCCCCCTCTTCAATGGATTAATTACTGCTCATAGTTCAGATCTGTTTCATCTTCCTCAGGGAAGCCATGGATGAGCTAAGTCAAGTCATCCTAATGTAAGCTCCCATAGTACTTATTATCTGTCCTTCATAGAATGTGTCATAGTTCTAAGTTTACATTTATTGTTATTAATCTATAATTGTCTGTCCCCTGAAGTGGATTAGAAATACCATAAGGGCAAAAGACATGTCTGTTTTTACTTATCACCTTGTCCTAACACACAGTTCTATGCCTGGCATTTTTTTTAGTATTTCATTTATTATTTGACAGAGAGAGGGACAGCGAGAGAGGGAACACAAGCAGGGGGAGTGAGAGAGGGAGAAGCAGGGACTTCTGCTGAGGAGAAGGGAACACTCCTGCTGAGCAGGGAGCCTGATATAGGGTTCAATCCCAGGATCCTGGGATCATGACCTGAACCAAAGGCAGATGGGTTAATGACTGAGCCACCAAGGTACCCCTATGTCTGGCATGTTTTACAGACCCTCAGCATTATTTGCTGGATGGATGAATGAGTCTGATGAGGTCCAAAGAAGACAGGAGGAGAAAATCCACTGAAACAAAATTGTTTATATATGCATAAAACGTCTCTGAAAAAAACACCTAAAAAACGGGTAACCCTTGGTTACATTGGTGAGAACTGGGTAGCTGAGTGAAAGAGGGGAGAAAGGGGCTTCTTATGATATACTTTGCAAATTTTAAAACAAGTAACTATATCAGTTATTCAAAAATAAATAGGTTTTATAAGAAGTAACAAGTTCCACAGTTATAATTCTTTTTTTTTTTAAGAGAGGGAGAGGGAGAGGAAGAGAGAGAATCTTTTTTTTTTAATCTTTTTTTCCATATGGAATAATTATTCTTCTATTTAGAAATCCTGGTGAGGGGTGCCTGCATGGCTCAGTGGGTTAAAGCCTCTGCCTTTGGCTCAGGTCATGATCTCAGGATCCTGGGATTGAGCCCCACATCGGGCTCTCTGCTCAGCAGGGAGCCTGCTTCCCCCTCTCTCTCTCTGCCTGCCTCTCTGCCTCCTTGTGATCTCTGTCAAATAAATAAATAAAATCTTAAAAAAAAAAAAAGAAATCCTGGTGAGAAATATGTGTTAGGAAATATGGTTGAAAACAATTCAAGGGGCAACTTTATTGTACCATGATTTCATCTTTGGGTTTCTTTAATTTTAATTTTTTTATTAACATATAATGTATTATTAGTCCCAGGGGTACAGGTCTGTGAATCGCCAGGTTTACACACTTCACAGCACTCACTATAGCACATACCCTCCCCAGTGTCCATAACCCAACCACCATCTCCCTAACCCCCTCCCCCCGGCAACCCTCAGTTTGTTTTGTGAGATTAAGAGTCCAAGAGAGGGAATCTTAAGCAGGATCCACACCCAGCATGAAGCCCAACACGTGGCTCAGCCTCACAACCCTAAGATCATGACCTGAGCTGAAATCGATTCAGACTCTTAACCAACTAAGCCACCCAGTGCCCCAGAGGATAGTTCTTTTAGCTCTAGATTTTGAGTAGTATGAATGCAAACATCCCAGGAAAGGTATAGCATGTGCACCTTCTTGGTTGTACTATTTTAAATTACTTGTTACTGAGACAAAAAGAAGCAATTTTCAAAGTTCAGTTCTGTCTACAACTTCTTTCACTGGCATGACCTAGAATAAGAATGCAAATGTGAGATGGAGATCTGCTGTTGCCTCCTCAGTTCCCACGTGTCTCTCCTGGTATCAGAGTACCACTCCAAGTGTAATCCTTGTATTTAAAGACATACCACGTAGGCCCTGGAAAAGCATCTCTAAAATAAAAACACATTAATCCATTTTGTTCCAAGAATTGTTCTAACTCAGATAAGGGGAAAAAATGTACCTATGCTCCATTTTCTGTGGGACAGTGTCTCCTTTTATGTATTTTATGATGCCACTGATTTAAGGGATTTTTGCTCACTTAAGGATCATATCCCACAGTATGGTGCAAATATACTATATAATAACCAGCAATTTGTACATTCAGGCCAAGAAATACTAAGTGCTTAATATTTGTTAGGAACTTTCTGGTACTAGGGATCCAGGAAGCACAATGATTTAATACGAAGCTCAGATATAAAATAGGAGTTATAAACCAATGATCTGTGCTATGCGGGTAGTCTGCAGAAGGCTTTCAGAGACAGAGGCACCCCTGCTGCTGACAGCTTTTGTTTCCCATCATAGTGAAACAGCTCACTGCCTTCAAAGATCAAGAAATCAGTCACAGTTGCCTTCTAAGTTTGGGGAAACCCAACGCTGCATTCCAACACATGTAAGAGCCATTGAAATGGGAGACTCACAGAGTAGTACCTGGATTCTGGAGCACCTAAACCACATGTCAAAGAGCGGCATTAAATACTCTCCTTGAGCTCTCCTGCCATGTGAGTCTACAGTGACCAATTTCCTGTTCGAGCCCCCCCAAATAAGAGGCCCAGTGGGAAGTCTGCGCTCTCCTAGAAGTCTCATAAAATGCCTATTTGATTGCCTTCTTTCTCGATGTCTGGCAGCCACCAAATGGCTATCATGAAGTTACATTTTTACTTCCCCTTTCCCTATCCACTATCCAAGAGGGGGTCCTGGACATTCCTGGGACAGAGGCAGCAGCAGATTTTCAGGGAAGTACTTCGAGAGTCATCTCTGCCCTCACATCATCACTGAATGGGTCCCTGATGCTGGGCAGATTGAAACAGACCCAAGTTAACTGGCTCATATTTTTTTTTAACATTTTTTTTTATTTCTTTTCAGCGTAACAGAATTCATAGTTTTACACCACACCCAGTGCTCCATGCAATGCATGCCCTCCATAATACCCACCACTAGGCTCCCCTAACCTCCCACCCCCCGCCCCTTCAAAACCCTCAGGTTATTTTTCAGAGTCCATAGTCTCTCATGGTTCATGTCCCCCCCAATTTCCCGCGACACCCTTCTCCTCTCCATCTCCCCATGTCCTCCGTGTTACTTGTTATTCTCCGCAAATAAGTGAAACCATATGATAATTGACTCTCTCTGCTTGACTTATTTCACTCAGCATCATCTCTTCCAGTCCCGTCCATGTTGCTACAAAAGTCGGGTATTCATCCTTTCTGATGGAGGCATAATACTCCATAGTGTATATGGACCACATCTTCCTTATCCGTTCGTCTGTTGAAGGGCATCTTGGTTCTTTCCACAGTTTGGCGACCGTGGCCATTGCTGCTATAAACGTTGGGGTACAGATGGCCCTTCTTTTCACCACATCTGTATCTTTGGGGTAAATACCCAGTAGCGCAATTACAGGGTCATAGGGAAGCTCTATTTTTAACTTCTTGAGGAACCTCCACACTGTTCTCCAGAGTGGCTGCACCAATTTGCATTCCCACCAACAGTGTAAGAAGGTTCCCCTTTCTCCACATCCTCTCCAACACACGTTGTTTCCTGTCTTGCTGATTTTGGCCATTCTACCTGGTGTGAGGTGGTATCTCAATGTTCTTTTAATTTGTATCTCCCTGATAGCTAGTGATGATGAACATTTTTTCATATGTCTGATAGCCATTTGTATGTCTTCATTGGAGAAGTGTCTGTTCATATCTTCTGCCCAAAATTGAACCAGGAAGAAATTGACAAGCTAAACAGACCGGTATCTAGTAATGAGATTGAAGCAGTGATCAAAAACCTCCCAAAAAACAAGAGCCCAGGCCCTGATGGATTCCTTGGGGAATTCTACCAAACTTTCAAAGAAGAAATAACACCTATTCTCCTGAAGCTGTTTCAAAAAATTGAAGCAGAAGGAAAAC
>PISX010025531.1:0-26005 GCA_004024625.1 Mellivora capensis | reverse complement strand
CTCTCTCTTTCTTCTTCTTCTGGAATCCCAATTATTCTAATGTTGTTTCGTCTTATGGTGTCACTTATCTCTCGAATTCTCCCCTCGTGGTCCAGTAGCTGTTTGTCCCTCTTTTGCTCAGCTTCTTTATTCTCTGTCATTTGGTCTTCTATATCACTAATTCTTTCTTCTGCCTCATTTATCCTAGCATTAAGAGCCTCCATTTTTTATTGCACCTCACTAATAGCTTTTTTTTATTTCAACTTCGTTAGATTTTAGTTCTTTTATTTCTCCAGAAAGGGCTTTTATATCTCCTGAGACGGTTTCTCTAATATCTTCTATGCCTTTTTCAATCCCGGCTAGAACCTTGAGAATTGTCATTCTGAACTCTAGATCTGACATATTCCCAATGTCTGTATTGATTAGGTCCCTAGCCTTTGGTACTGACTCTTGTTGTTGTTTTTTTTTGTGGTGAGTTTTTCCGCCTTGTCATTTTTTCCAGATAAGATTATATGAAGGAACAAATAAAATACTAAAAGGGTGGCAAAGACCGTAGGAAAATGCCCTTTAAAGAAAAAATTGAATTAACTGCAAGACTAAAGAATCATGGGGAGAAAGCCATGAATTCCGCGCTTTGCTTTCTCCTCCTCTGGATTTCCGCTGCTCTCCTTGTTAAGTGAACTTGGTCTTGGCTGGATTTCTTTTGATCTTCTGGGGGAGGGGCCTGTTGTAGTGATTCTCAAATGTCTTTGCCCGAGGCAGAGCTGCACCACCCTTACCAGGGGCCGGGCAAAGTAATCCACTCGGTTTCGCTTTCGGGAGCTTTTGTTCCCTGAGCGCTTTCCGTAGAGTTCCGGAGGACGGGAATGAAAATGGCGGCCTCCCAGTCTCCGGGCCGGAAGAGCTGAGATTTGGGGCTCCACTCCTCAGAGAAAAGCCCCGGCTACTCCCATCTCCCTCGCCTCTGGCCGCACTCCGAGCTCACCCAGCCTGCGACTGGTTCAAGGTAACCCTGAGCTGAGAGCTCACTCCTTGGCTCTGTCTCTGTGGCTGGCTTCCCGCTCCGATACCTGCTAGCTCTGCGACACTCAGACACCCCCAATCCTTCTGTGACGCTGCGGGACCTGGGGCCACGCTGACCCCGTGTGGGCTTCACCCTGGTTTATCCTCTGGAGCGATGTCCCTCCATGGAGCAGACTTTTAAAAGTTCCAATTTAGTGCTCTCTTGCTCCGCCGCTTGCCGGGAGCTGGCCCCTCCCCCGCGGTCTATCCTCCCGTCGCTTTTGATTCACTTCTCCGCCCGTCCTACCTTCCAGAAAGTGGCCGATTTTCTGTTTCCAGAATTGCTGTTCTTCCTCTCTTTGATCTCCCGTTGGATTTGTAGGTGTTCGCAATGGTTTGATAAGCTATCTAGCTGATCTCCTGCTACCCGATGTAGTCTCAGGGGCTACTTCTCCACTATCTTGACCGCCTTCCCTCTGTAGAGTTGTTTTTAAATTTCAGGCGCCGGAACGCTCCTTGGACCTCCCGGAGGTTGTGTCTACACCGTGTTCCCTCTATAGAAAACAGGGAACCGGGGAGCTGTGGACTTCCATTTCGTTTGTTCCTTTGGGTCCTGAGAGACTCAGCTGTTCCCCTCTGTTCTTCCTCGGCTTAGGAATGCTTCCCTGGGCAAGAACCAGGGGTGGCATGTGCACTAGCTCCGATTCCCTGTGGTAGGTCTGGGACACTTGTCAGGCGCTGCTACACACCCATTTCGGAAGGCCTACTGCTCAGGGAGCTCCGAGGACGTTCTATCGAAGGAGAGCCTCGCTTCTGGGGGCTTTCCAAAAGAGCAGCCCCTGCCACGCCACTCTCCTCACGCCTGCATGGACCGGGCACGGCTGACTGCTACAGTCAGGATCAGAGCGTGGGACTTTCTCAGAGGTGCTCTTTGTGGACTCAGAACAGGAGTGTGTGTTGTGCTGTGGATCCTGGCGCAGGGGCTCCCCCTAGTGCTGCGGATTGGCAGAGCGTACACACCAGGAAACTTTCAGTGTGCCGGGTCGCTCTGAGGCCCGTATTAAGGTGGGCGCCTTCTTGGTGATCCTCAGAGCCATGTTCCTGGCACTTCTCTTAGGCTTCTTGCACTGCCCAAGTGTGGTGAATCTTCCTCTCCTCATCGAAGAGCCTACGTTGTGAAGGCTTTCTGGTTAGAAGCCTTGTTTCTCGGGGTTGTGGGCTTGGTACCCTGCTTTGGATTCCTTCCACGCCAACATTTTTGACGCTCTTTCTCTGTGGAGTCCTGCCTCAGGGGACAGTGGTCGCCTTCCAGACAGACTCCTTTCCTCACAAAGAGGAAGCTCGCTATACTGCAAATGTTCCCACATGTCCGCGCAGAAATTGCTTCCCCTTCAGGATGCCAGACCATAACCTGAGTCTGGCCGGCCCCTCAGCCCCTTCTCCTCCGATGCGGAACATGTGGCAGTTCCCCGTTGGAGCGAATATTCCTGTTTACTGAACGTCTTTGCAGGAGGAGGATTTCCCTTTGGAGAGTTGTTTTCAATATTCAGGCAGCTGCACGCTCCTTGGACCTCCCAGAGGTTGTGTCTACACCATGCTCTCTCTATGGAAAACAGGGAACAGGGGAGCTGCAGAAGTCCAATTCCTTTGCTCCTTTGGGGCCTGTGAGACTCAGCTGTTCTGCTCTGTTCTTCCTCGTCTTAGGAATGCTTCCGTCGCCAAGGACCAGGTGTGGCGAATGCCCTAGCAGTGATTCCCTGCGGTAGGCCAGGGACACTTGTCAGGCGCTTCCACACACCCATTTTGGAAGGCCTCTCTGCTCAGGGAGCTCCGGGGATGTTCTTTGGAAGAAGGGACTCGCTTCTGTGGGCTTTCCACGAGAATCGCCCTGGCCACGCCACTCTCCTCACGCCTTCGTGGACCGGGCCAGCTCTGACTTCGACAGTCAGGCTGAGAACGTGGGACTTTCTCATAGGTGCTTCATGCAAACTCAAAACTGGAGTGTGTGTTGTCCTGCGGGTCCGGGCACATATTCTCCCCCTAGTGGTGCTGCCTGCCAGAGTGTACACAGCAGGGCTCTTTCAGCATGCCAGGTCGCTCTGAGGCCCGTATTAAGGTGGGCGCATTCTTGGTGATCCTCGGAGCCATCTGCCCAGTACTTTTCTTAGGCTTCTCGCACTGCCCCAGTGTGGTGAATCTTTCTCTCCCCATGGAAGAACCTAGGTCGTGAAGGGTTTCAGATTCTAAGCCATGTTTCTCGGGTTTCCGTGCTTGGCACCCTACGTTGGCTTCCTTCCAGGCCGAGGTTTTTGAAGCTCTTTCTCTGTGGAGTCCTGAATCAGGGTACAGTGGTCGCCTTCCAGACAGACTCCTTTCCTCACAAAGAGGAAGCTAGCTATTTCTGCAAACATTCCCACATATCCGCACGGAATTTGCTTACCCTTCAGAATGCCAGACGGTAACCTGAGTCTGGCCGGCCCCTCAGCCCCTTCTCCCCCCATTAAGGACACGTGCCAGTTACCCAGTAGAGGGAATCTTCCCTCTTTATGGAACATCTTTGCGGGAGGAGGGTTTCCCTTTGGAGAGTTGTTTTTAATCCTCAGGCGTCGGCATGCTCCTTGGATCTTCTGGAGCTTGTGTCTACACCATGCTCTCTCTTTGGAAAATGGGGAACAAGGGAGCTGTGGACGTCCACATCCTTGGCTCCTTTGGTGCCTTAGAGACTCAGCTGTTCTGTTCTGTTCGTCCTTGGCTTAGGAATGCTACCCTGGGCAAGGACCAGGTCTGTCGTGTGACCTAGCCCCTATTCTGTCGGGTAGGCCTGGGACACTTGTCAGGCGTTGCCACACACCAATTTCGGCAGGCCTCTCTGCTCAGCGAGCTCCGAGGATGTTCTTTGGAAGGAGGGCCTCGCTTCCCTGGGTTTTCCACGAGATCCGCCCCCGCCACGCCACTCTCCACACGCCACTCGGGCCGTGCCAGGTCCGACTGCTACAGTCAGGGTGAGAGCATGGGACTTTCTCAGAGGTGCTCTGTGCGGGCTCAGAACTGGAGTCTGTGTTGTGCTATAGGTCCTGGTGCAGGGGCTGCCCCTAGTCCTGCAGGTCCTGGTGCAGGGGCTCCCCCTAGTGCCGCGGACTGGCAAAGCATACATACTAGGACCCTTTCAGCGTGATGGGTCACTCTGAGGCCTGTATTACCGTGAGCACCTTCTCGGAGATCCTCAGAACCATGTCCCGGCACTTCTCTTAGGCTTCTCTCACAGCCCGGGTGTGGGGAATCTTTCTTTCCTCATGGAAGAGTCTAGGTCGTGAAGGTGTTCGTGTGGAAGCCTTGTTTCTCAGTGTTGCGGGCTTGGCACCTTTCTTTGGCTTCCTTCCACGTCGAGGTTTTTGAAGCTCTTTCTCTGTGGAGTCCTGAATCAGGGTACAGTGGTCACCTTCCAGACAGTCTTCTTTCCTCACACAGAGGAAGCTAGTTATATCTGCAAGCGTTCCCACACGTCCGCACGGAAATTGCTTCCCCTTCAGGATGCCAGACGGTAACCTGAGTCTGTCCCGCCCCTCAGCCCCTTCTCCCCCGATTCAGGACACACGGCAGTTCCAAGGTAGAGCGAATATTTCCTCTTTACGGAACGTCATTGCGGGAGGAGGGTTTACCTTTGGAGAGTTGTTTTTAATCTTCAGGTGGAAGCACGCTCCTTTGACATCCCAGAGGTTGTGTCTACACCATGCTCTCTCTATGGAAAATGGGGAACAAGGGTGTGCGGACGTCCACATCCTTTGCTCCTTTGGTGCCTGAGAGACCCAGCTGTCCTGTTCTGTTCTTCCACCGATTAAGAATGCTTCACTCAGCAAGGACCAGGTGTGGCGAGTTCCCTAGCCCTGATTCTCTGCGGTAGACCTGGGACACTTGTCAGGCGCTGCCACTCACCCATTTCAGAAGGTCTCTGCTCAGGGAGCTCTGAGGATGTTCTTTGGAAGGAGGGCCTCGCATCTGTGGGCTTTCCACAAGAACCACCCCCGCCACGGCACTCTCCTCACGCCTGCATCAGCCGGGCTAGGTCCGACTGCTATAGTCAGGCTGAGATCGTTAGATTTTCTCAGAGGTGCTCTGGGCAGACTGAGAACTGGAGTGTGTGTTGTGCTGCGGGTCCTGGCACAGGGGGTCCCCCTAGTGCTGCGGAGTGCCAGAGCATACACACCAGGACCCTATCAGTGTGCCGGTTCGCTCTGGGGCCCGTATTAAGGTGGGCACCTCCTCAGAGATCCTTGCAACTGTGTTCTGGCACTTCTCTTCGGCTTCTCGCACCGACAGGGTATGGTGAATCTTTCACTGCTCATGGAAGAGTAAAGGTCATGAAGGCGTTCCGGTTAGAAGCCTTGTTTCTCAGTGTTGCGAACTTGGAACGTTTCTTTGCCTTCCTTCCACGCCTATGCTTTTGAAGCTCTTTCTCTGTGGAGTCCTGCATCAGGGGAGAGTGGTCGCCTTCCAGACAGACTCGTTTCCTCTCAAAGAGGAAGCTAGCTACTCCTGCAAGTGTTCCCACACGTCCACACAGAAACTGTTTCCCCGTCAGGATGTCAGATGGTAACCTGAGTCTGGCCTTCCCCCAAACCCCTCCTCCCCTCGTTTGGTTCGTGGACTAGTTCCCCAGTAGAGCAAATCTTCCCTCTTTTCAGAAAGGCTTTGCGGGTGGAGGGTTTCCTTTTAGAGAGTTGTTTTTAATCTCCAGGCAGCTGCACGCTCCTTGGACCTCCAGGAAGTTGTGTCTACACCGTGCTCCCTCTATAGAAAATGGGTAACCGGGGAGCTGTGGGCGTCCAGTTCCTTTGATCCTTTGGAGTCTGAGAGACTCAGCTGTTCTGCTCTGTTCTTCCTCGGCTTAGGAATGCTTCCCTTGTCAAGGACCAGGTGTGGCGAGTGCCGTAGCCGCGATTCCCTGCGGTAGGCCTGGGACACTTGTCAAGCGCTGCCACAGACCCATTTCGGAAGGCCTTTCAGCTCTAGGAGCTCCGAGGAAGTTCTTTGGAAGAAGGGCCTTGCTTCTGTGGGCTTTCCACGAGAACCGTCCTGGCCACGGCACTCTCCTCAGGCTTGCACGGGCCAGGCCAGGTCTGACTGTGAAAGTCAGGCTGAGAGCGTGGGACTTTCTCAGAGGTGCTCCGTGCGGATTCAGAACTGGAGTGTGTGTTGTGCTGCAGGTCCTGCCACAGGGACTCCCCCTAGTGGTGCGACATGGCAGAGCGTACACACCAGGGCCTTTTCAGTGTGCCGGGTCTATCTGAGGCTGGTATTAAGGTGGGTGCCTTCTCGGAGATCCTCGGAGCCATGTACCCGGCACTTCTCTTAGGCTTCTCCCACCACCCCCATGTTTTGAATCTTTCTCTCCTCATGGAAGGGCCTAGGTCGTGAAGGCTTTCTGTTTAGAATCCTTCTTTCTCGGGGCTGCGGCTTGGCACCCTGCTTTGGCTCCCTTCCACGCTGACGTATTTGAAGATCTTTCTCTGGACTCCAGCATCAGGGGACAGTGGTCTCCTTCCAGAAAGACTCCTTTCCTCACAAAGAGGAAGCTAGCTATTTCTGCAAGCATTCCCACATGTCCGCACGGAAATTGCTTCCGCTTCAGGATGCCAGACGGTAACCTGAATCTGGCCGGCCCCTCAGCCCCTTTTCCCCCCATTCGGGACATGTGCCTGTTTCCCGGTAGAGGGACTCTTCCCTCTTTATGGAACATCTTTGCGGGAAGAGGGTTTCCCTTTGGAGAGTTGCTTTTAATCTTCAGGCGGCGGCACGCTCCGTGGACCTCCCGGAGCTTGTGTCTACACCATGCACTCTCTATGGAAAAGAGGGAACAAGGGAGCTATGTACGTCCACATCCTTTGCTACTTTGGTGCCTTAGAGACTCAGCTGTTCTGCTCTATTCTTCCTCGGCTAAGAAAGCTTCCCTCGACAAGGGCCAGGTGTGGCAAGTGCCCTAGACCCAATTCCCTGTGGTAGGCCTGGGACACTTGACAGGCGCTGCCACACACCAATTTCGGAAGACCTCTTTGCTCAGGGAGCTCCAAGGACCTTCTTTGGAAGGAGGGCCTCACTTCTGTGCGCTTTCTGCGAGAACCTCCCCGGCCAGGCCTCTCTTATCATGCTTGCATGGGCCGGGCCAGGGCCGACTGCTACAGTCAGGCTGAGAGCATGGGACTTTCTCAGAGGTGCTCATTGCAGACTCAGAACTGGAGTGTGTGTTGTGCTGCGGGTCCTGGCGCAGGGGCTTCCCAACGTGCTGCGGAGTGGCAGAGCGTACACACCAGGACCCTTTCAGCGTGCCGGGTCGCTCTGAGGTCTGTATTTAGGTGGGAGCATTCTCAGAGATCCTCAGAACCGTGTCCCTACACTTCTCTTAGGCTTCTCGCACTGCCTGGGTGTGGTGAATCTTTCTCTCCTCATGGAAGAATCTAGGTCGTGAAGGCGTTCCGGATAGAATCCTTGGTTCTCAGTGTTGCGGGCTTGGCACCTTTCTTTGACTTCCTTCTACGCTGATGTTTCTGGACCTCTTTCTCTGTGGAGTCCCCCATCAGGGGACAGTGGTCGCCTTCCAGAGAGACTCTTTCCTCACAAAGAGGAAGCTAGCGATTTCTGCAAGCGTTTCCACATGTCCGCACGGAAATTGATTCCCCTTCAGGATACCAGATGGTAATCTGAGTCTGGCCGGCCCCTCAGCCCCTTCTCCCCCGATTCGGAACACGCACCAGTTCCCCGGTAGAGAGAATCTTTCCTCTTCACGGAACGTCATTGCAGGAGGAGAGTTTATCTTTGGAGAATTGTTTTTAATCTTCAGGCAGCTGCATGCTCCTTGGATCTCCCGAAGGTTCTGTCTACACCATGCTCTCTATGGAAAATGGGGAACAAGGGAGCTGCGGACGTCCACCTCCTTTGCTCCTTTGGTGCCTGAGACACTCAGCTCTCCTGCTCTGTTCTTCCCTGTCTTAGGAATGCTTCCCTCGGCAAGGACCAGGTGTGGCGGCTGCCCTAGCCCCGATTATCTGCGGTAGGCCTGGGACACATATCAGGCGCTGCCACTCACCGATTTCGGAAGGCCTCTCTGCTCAGGAAGCTCTGAGGAGGTTCTTTGGAAGAAGGGCCTCGCTTCTGTGGGCTTTCCACGAGAACCGCCCCCACCACAACACTCTCCTCATGTCTGCATGGGCCTGGCGAGAGCCGACAGCGACAGTCAGGATGAGAGCCTGGGACTTTCTCAGAGGTGCTCTGTGCAGACTGAGAACTGGAGTGTGTGTTGTGTTGCGTGTCCTGTCGCAGGGGCTCCCCCTAGTGGTGCTGCCTGGCAGAGCGTACACACCAGGAACCTCTCAGTGTTCTGGGTCGCTCTGAGGCCCGTATTAAATTGGGCGCCTTCTTGGAGATCCTCGGAGCCGTGTACCTGGGAGGTTTCTTAGGCTTCTCACACCGCCCCCGTGTGGTGAATCTTGCACTCCACATGGACTAGCCTAGGTCGTGAAGGCGTTCTGGTTAGAAGCCTTGTTTCTCAGGGTTGGGGGCTTGGCACCCTGCTTTGGCTTCCTTCAACGCCGAGGTTTTAGACGCTCTTTCTCTGTGGAGTCCCGCATCAGGGTACAGTGGTTGCCTTCCAGACAGACTCCTTTCCTGGCAAAGAGGAAGCTAGCTATTCCTGCAAGCGTTCCCACACGTCTGCTCAGGAATTGCTTCCTCTTCATGAGGCCAGATGGTAACCGGAGTCTGGCCGGCCTCTCACCCCTACTCTGCCCATTCTGGACGTGCACCAGTTCCCCGGTAGAGCGAATCTTCCCTCTTTTCGGAACGGCTTTGTGGGAGGAGGGTTTCCCCTTGGAGAGTTCCTTTTAAACTGCAGGTGATGGAATGCTCCTTGGACTTCCCGGAGGTTGTGACTACACCGTGCTCCCACTATAGAAAACGGGGAACCGGGCAGCTGTGGGCATCCAGTTCCTTTGTTCCTTTGGGGCCCGAGAGACTCAGCTGTTCCCCTCTGTTCTTCCTCGGCTTAGGAATGCTTCCCTGGGCAAGAACCAGGAGTGGCATGTGCACTAACTCCGGTTCCCTGTGGTAGGACTGGGACACTTGTCATGCGCTGCTACACACCCATTTCAGAAGGCCTCTCTGCTCAGGGAGCACCGAGGATGTTCTGTCGAAGGAGGGCCTCGGTTCTGGGGGCTTTCTGCGAGATCCGCCCCCGCCACGCCACTCTCCTCACGCCTGCACAGGCCAGGCACGGCCGACTGCTACAGTCAGGCTGAGAGCGTGGGACTTTCTCAGGGGTGCTCTTTGTGGACTCAGAACTGGAGTGTGTGTTGTGTTGCGGGTCCTGGCGCAGGGGCTCCCCCTAGTGCTGCGGATTGGCAGAGCATACACACCAGGAACCTTTCAGCATGCTGGGTCGCTCTGAGGCCCGTATGAAGGTGGGCGCCTTCTCGGTGATCATCAGAGCCGTGTACCCGGCACTTCTCTTAGGCTTCTCGCACCGCCCGGGTGTGGTGAATCTTTCTCTCCTCATGGAATAGTCTAGGTCGTGAAGGCGTTCCCCTTAGAAGCCTTGTTTCTCAGTGTTGCGGGCTTGGCACCTTTCTTCGACTTCCTTCCAGGCCGATGTTTTTGAAGCTCTTTCTCTCTGCAGTCCCACATGAGGAGTCATTGGTGGCCTTGCAGACAGACTCTTTCCTCACAAAGAGGAAGCTAGCTATTTCTGCAAGTGTTTCCACATGTCCGCACCGAAATTGCTTCCCCTTCAGGATGCCATATGGTAACCTGAGTCTGGCCGGCCCCTCAGCCCTTTTCCCCCGATTCGGAACATGCAGCAGTTCCCTGGTTGAGCGAATATTCCTGTTTACTGAACGTCTTTGCAGGAGGAGGTTTTCCCTCTGGAGAGTTGTTTTTAATCTTCAGGCGGCTGCACGCTCCTTGGACCTCCCAGAGTTTGTGTCTATACCATGCTCTCTCTATGGAAAACGGGGAACAAGGGAGCTGCAGACGTCCACATCCTTTGCTCTTTGGTGCCTGAGTGACTCAGCTTTTCTCCTTTCTTCTTCTTCGGCTTAGGAATGCTACCGTCGAAAAGGACCAGGTGTGGCGCTTGCCCTAGCCCCGATTCCCAGCAGTAGCCCTGGGACACTTGTCATGAACTGCTATACACCATTTCGGAAGCCCTATCTGCTCAGGGAGCTCCGAGGATGTTCTTTGGAAGGAGGGCCTCGCTTCTGGGGGCTATCCACGAAAACGCCCCCACCACGCCACTCTCCTCACACCTGCACGGGCGGGGCACAGCCGACTGCTACAGTCAGGCTGAGAGCATGGGACTTTCTCAGAGGTGCGCTTTGTGGACTCAGAACTGGAGTGTGTGTTGTGCTGCGTGTCCTGGCGCAGGAGCTCCCCCTAGTGCTGCAGACTGGCAGAGCGTACACACCAGGAAACGTTCAGCATTCGGGGTAGCTCTGAGGCCTGTATTAAGGTGGGCGCCTTCTCCGTGATCCTCGGAGCTGTGTACCCAGCACTCATCTTAGGCTTCTCGCACCGCCCGGGTGTGGTGAATCTTCCTCTCCTCATGGAAGAGCCTCGGTCTTGAAGGCGTTCCGGTTAGAAGTCTTGTTTCTCGGGGCTGCGGGCTTGGCACCGGCTTTGGCTTCCTTCCACGCTGAGGTTTTTGATGCTCTTTCTCTGTGGAGTCCCGCATCAGGGGACAGAGGTCCCCTTCCAGACAGACTCCTTTCCTCAGAAAGAGGAAGCTCGCTATACTGCAAGCGTTCCCACACGTCTGCACGGAAATTGCTTCCCCTTCAGGATGCCAGAGGGTAAGCTGAGTCTGGTTGGCCTCTCAGCCACTCGTCCCATTGATCTGTTCGTGCTCTAGTTCCCCAGTAGAGCTAATCTTCCCTCTTTTTGGAAAGGCTTTGTGGGTGGAGGGTTTCCTTTTGGAGAGTTGTTTTTAATCTTCAGGCTGCTGCACGCTCCTTGGACATCCGGTCGGTTGTGTCTACACCATGCTCTCTCAATGGAAAACCGAAAACAGGGGAGCTGTGGACGTCCACATCCTTTGCTCCTTTGGGGCCTGAGAGACTCAGCTGTTCTGCTCTATTCTTCCACAGCTTTGGAATGTTTCCCTCGGCAAGGACCAGATTTGGCAAGTGCCCTAGCCCCGATTCCCTGCGGTAGGCCTGGGACACTTGTCAGGTGCTGCCAAACACCCATTTTGGAAGGCCTCTCTGCTCATGGAGCTCTGAGGACGTTCTTTGGAAGAATGGCCTCGCTGCTGTGGGCTTTCCGTGAGAACCGCCCCGGCCACGGTACTCTCCTCATGCCTGCAGGGGCCGGGCCGGGCCAGGTCCGACTGCAACAGTCAGGCTGAGATCATTAGACTTTCTCAGAGGCGCTCTTTGCGGATTCAGTACTGGAGTGTGTGTTGTGCTGCAAGTCCTGGCGCAGGGGCTCCCCCTAGTGCTGTGGACTGGCAGAGTGTACACACCAGGACACTTTCAGCCTGCTGGTTGCTCTGAGGCCGGTATTAAGGTGGGCGCCTTCTCGGAGATCCTCGGAGCCGAATACCCGGCACTTCTCTTAGGCTTCTCTCACCGCCCGGGTGTAATGAATCTTTCTCTCCTCATGGAAGAGCCTAGGTTGTGAAGCCGTTCTGGTTAGAAGCCTTTTTTCTCAGTGTTGTGGGGTTGGCACCTTTCTTTGACTTCCTTCCACGCCTATGTATTTGAAGATCTTTCTCTGTGGAGTCCAGCATCAGGGAGTGTGGTCACCTTCCAGAGAGACTCATTTCCTCACAAAGAGGAAGCTAGTTCTTCCTGCAAGCGTCCCCACACGTCCGCATGGAAACTGCTTCTGCTTCAGTTTGCCAGACGGTAACCTGAGTCTCGCCGGCCCCTAAACACCTCCTCCGATCATTCGGTTCATGCACTAGTTTCCCGATAGAGCAAGTCTTCCCTCTTTTCGGAAATCTTTGGGGGAGGATGGTTTCCTTTTGGAGAGTTGTTTTTAATCTTCAGGCGGCTGCACGCTCCTTGGACCTCCGGCAGGTTGTGTCTACACCTTGCTCTCTCTATGGAAAACGGGGAACAGAAGACTGCGGACATCCACATCCTTTGCTCCTTTGGGGCCTGAGAGACTCAGCTATTCTGCTTTGTTCTTCCTCGCCTTAGGAATGCTTTCCTTGTCAAGGACCAGGTGTGGTGAATGCCCTAGCCCCGATTCCCTGCAGTAGGCCTGGAACACTTGTTAGGCGCTGCTGAACACCCGTTTCGGAAGGCCTCCTTGCTCAGGGAGCTCTGAGGACGTTCTTTGGAAGGAGGGCATCGCTTCTGGGGTCTTTCCGCGAGAACCGCCCCCGCCACACCATTCTCCTCACGCCTGCACAGACCGGGTCAGGTCCGATGGCAACAGTCAGGCTGAGAGCATGGGACTTTCTCAGAGGTGCTCTTTGCACACTGAGAACTGGAGTGTGTGTTGTGCTGCAGGTCCTGGCGCAGGGGCTCCCCCTAGTGGTGCGGACTGCCAGAGTGTACACACCATGATCTTTCAGCGCGCTGGCTCTCTCTGAGGCCCGTATTAAGGTGGGCAACTTCTCAGAGATAATCGTAGCCGTGTCCCCGGCACATTTCTTAAGCTTCTCGCACCGCCCCAGTTTGGTGGATCTTTCTCTCCTCATGGAAGAGCCTAGGTAGTGTAGGCTTTCTGGTTAGTTGCCTTGTTTCTCAGGTTTGCGGGCTTGGCACCCTGCTTTGGCTTCCTTCCAGGCCGAGGTTTTTGAAGCTGATTCTCTGTGGAATCTCGAAACAGGGGACAGTGGTCCCTTTCCAGGCAGCCTCCTTTCCTCCCAAAGAGGAAGCTAGCTATTTCTGCAAGCGTTCCCATACGTCCGCACGGAAATTGCTTCCCATTCAGGATGGCAGACGGTAACATGAGTCTCGCTGGCCCATAAACCCCTCCTCCACTCATTCGGTTCATGCGCTAGATCCCAGATTGTGCAAATATTCCCTCTTTTCGGAACGCCTTTGGGGGAGGAGGGTTTCCTTTTGGAGAGTTGTGTTTAATCTTCAGGCGGCAGCACGCTCCTTGGACCTCCTGGATGTTGTGTCTACACTGTGCTCTCGCTATGGAAAACGGGGAACAGGGGAGCTGCGGACATCCACATCCTTTGCTCCTTTGGGGCCTGAGTGACTTAGCTGTTCTCTTTTGTTCTTCTTCGGCTTAGGAATGCTTCCCTTGACAAGGACCAGGTGTGGCGCTTGCCCTACCCCCGATTCCCAGCAGTGGGACTGGGACACTTATCAAGTGATGCCACACACCCATTTCAGAAAGCCTATCTGCTCAGGGATCTCTAAGGACGTTCTTTGGAAGGAGGGCCTCGATTCTGGGGTCTGTCCACGAGAAATGCCCCTGCCTCACGCATGCTTTGGCCGGGCCAGGGCCGACGGCAACAGTCAGAATGAGGCGTGGGAATTTCTCAGAGGTGCTCTGTGCGGACTCAGAACTGGAGTCTGTGTTGTGCTGCTGGTCCTGGCGCAGGGGCTCCCCTAGTCCTGCGGACTGGCAGAGTGTACACACCAGGACCCTTACAGCATGCCGGGTCACTCTGAGGCCCATATTAAGGTGGGCACCTTCTCAGAGATCCTCAGAACCATGTCCCGGCTCTTCTCTTAGGCTTCTCGCACTGCCCGGGTGTGGTGAATCTTTCTCTCCTCATGGAAGAGTCTAGGTCATGAAGGCATTCCCCTTAGAAGCCTTGTTTCTCAGTGTTGCGGGCTTGGCACCTTTCTTTGACTTCCTTCCACGGTGATGTTTCTAAAGCTCTTTCTCTGTGGAGTCCCGCTTGAGGGGACAGTGGTGGCCTTCCAGAGAGACTCTTTCCTCACAAAGAGGAAGCTAGCAATTTCTGCAAGCATTTCCACATGTCCGCATGGAAATTGTTTCCCCTTCAGGATGCCAGACGGTAACCTGAGTCTGGCTGGCTCCTCAGCCCCTTCTCCGCCAATTCGGAACACGCGCCAGTTCACCGGTAGAGCGAATCTTTCCTCTTCACGGAACGTCATTGCAGGAGGAGAGTTTATCTTTGGAGAGTTGTTTTTAATCTTCAGGCGGCTGCACGCTTCTTGGATCTCCTGAAAGTTCTGTCTACACCATGCTCTCTCTATGGAAAATGGGGAACAAGGGAGCTGCGGACGTCCACCTCCTTTGCTCCTTTGGTGCCTGAGAGACTGAGCTGTCCTGCTCTGTTCTTCCCTGGCTTAGGAATGCTTCCCTTGGCAAGGACCAGGTGTGGCGGTGCCCTAGCCCCGATTCTCTGTGGTAGGAATGGGACATTTGTCAGGCGCTGCCACTCACCGATTTCAGAAGGCCTCTCTGATCAGGGAGCTCCAAGGAGGTTCCTTGGAAGAAGGGCCTCGCCTCTTTGGGCTTTCCACGAGAACCGCCCCCACCAGAACACTCTCCTCACGTCTGCACGGGCCTGGCGAGGGCCGACAGCGACAGTCAGGATGAGAGTGTGGGACTTTCTCAGAGGTGCTCTGTGCAGACTGAGAAGTGGAGTGTGTTTTGTGCTGCGGGTCCTGGCACAGGGTCTCCCCCTAGTGGTGCTGCCTGGAAGAGCGTACACACCAGGAACCTCTCAGCATTCTGGGTTGCTTTGAGGCCCGTATTAAATTGGGCGCCTTCTTGGAGATCCTCGGAGCCGTGTACCCAGAAGGTTTCTTAGGCTTCTCACACCGCCCCCGTGTGATGAATCTTTCACTCCACATGGACTAGCCTAGATCGTGAAGGTGTTCTGGTTAGAAGCCTTGTTTCTCGGGGTTGGGGGCTTGGCACCCTGCTTTGGCTTCCTTCAACGCCGAGGTTTTAGACGCTCTTTCTCTGTGGAGTCCTGCATCAGGGTACACTGGTTGCCTTCCAGACAGACTCCTTTCCTCGCAAAGAGGAAGCTAGCTATTCCTGCACGCGTTCCCACATGTCTGCTCGGGAATTACTTCCCCTTCAGGAGGCCAGATGGTAACCTGAGTCTGGCCAGCCCCTCAGCCCCTTCTCGGCCCATTCTGGACGTGCGCCAATTCCTCGGTAGAGCGAATCTTCCCTCTTTTCAGAACGGCTTTGTGGGAGGAGGGTTTCCCCTTGGAGAGTTCTTTTAAAACTGCAGGTGGTGGAATGCTCCTTGGACTTCCCAGAGGTTGTGACTACACCGTGCTCCCTCTATAGAAAACGGGGAACCGGGGAGCTGTAGGTGTCCAGTTCCTTTGCTCCTTTGTGGCCTGAGAGACTCAGCTGTTTCCCTCTGTTCTTCCTCGGCTTAGGAATGCTTCCCTGGGCAAGAACCAGGAGTGGCATGTGCACTAACTCCGGTTCCCTGCGGTAGGACTGGGACACTTGTCATGCGATGCTACACACCCATTTCAGAAGGCCTCTCTGCTCAGGGAGCACCGAGGATGTTCTGTCGAAGGAGGGCCTCGGTTCTGGGGGCTTTCCGCGAGATCTGCCCCCGCCACGCCATTCTCCTCACGCCTGCACGGGCCGGGCACAGCCGACTGCTACAGTCAGGCTGAGAGCGTGGGACTTTCTCAGAGGTGCTCTTTCTTCCACTCCTTGCCGAGTAGCTTCCGTCCTTGTAGTTCGGGCACGGCCGACTGCTACAGTCAGGCTGAGAGCATGGGACTTTCTCAGAGGTGCTCAATGCGGACTCAGAACTGGAGTGTGTGTTGTGCTGCGGGTCCTGGCACAGGGGCTCCTCTAAGTGCTGCGGAGTGGCAGAGCATACACACCTGGACCCTTTCAGCGTGCCGGGTGACTCTGAGGTCCGTATTATGGTGGGTGCCTTCTCAGAAATCCTCGGACCGTGTCCCGACACTTCTCTTAGGCTTCTTGCACGGCCTGGGTGTGGTGAATCTTTCTCTCCTCATGGAAGAGTCTAGGTCGTGAAGGCATTCTCCTTAGAAGCCTTGTTTCTCAGTGTTGCGGGCTTGGCACCTTTCTTTGACTTCCTTCCTGGCCGATGTTTTTGAAGCTCTTTCTCTGTGGAGTCCCACATCAGGGGACAGTGGTGGCCTTGCAGACAGACTCTTTCCTCTTAAAGAGGAAGCTAGCTATTTCTTCAAGCGTTTCCACATGTCCACACCAAAATCACTTCCCCTTCAGGATGCCATACGGTAACCTGAGTCTGGCCGGCCCCTCAGCCCCTTCTCCCCCAATTCGGAACACACGGCAGTTCCCCGGTTGAGCGAATATTTCTGTTTACTGAACGTCTTTGCGGGAGGAGGTTTTCCCTTTGGAGAGTTGTTTTTAATCTTTAGGCGGCTGCACGCTCCTTGGACCTCCCAGAGGTTGTGTCTACACCATGGTCTCTCTATGGAGAATGGGGAACAAGGGAGCTGTGGATGTCCACATCCTTTGCTCCTTTGGTGCTTGAGTGACTCAGCTTTTCTCCTTTCTTCTTCTTCAGCTTAGGAATGCTTCGCTGGACAAGGACCAGGTGTAGCGCTTGCCCTAGCCCCGATTCCCAGCAGTAGGCCCTGGACACTTGTCAGGCAGTGCCACACACCCATTTGGAAGGCGTCTCTGCTCAGGGAGCTCCGAGGACGTTCTTTGGAAGGAGGGCCTCTCTTCTGGGGGCTTTCTGCGAGAACCACCGCGGCCACACCACTCTCCTCAAGCCTGCATGGGCCGGACCAGGGCTGACTGCTACAATCAGGCTGAGAGTATGGGAATTTTTCAGAGGTGCTCTCTGCGGACTCAGAAATGGAGTGTGTGTTGTGCTGGGGATGTAGGCACATGTTCTCCCCATAGTGGTGTGGCCTGGCAGAGTGTACACACCAGGGCCATTTCAGGGTGCCGGGTCACTCTGAGGCCCGTATTAAGGTGGGCGCCTTCTGGGAGATCCTCGGATCCGTGTATCCGGCACTTCTCTTAGGCTTCTCGCACTGCCCCCGTGTGGTGAATCTTTCTCTCCTCATGGTAGAGCCTAGGTTATGAAGGCGTTCAGGTTAGAAGCTTTGTTCCTCGGGTTTGCGGGCTTGGCACCCTCCTTTGGCTTCCTTCCTGGCTGAGGTTTTTGAAGCCCTTTCTCTGTGGAATCCCGAGTCAGGGGACAGTGGTCGCCTTCAAGACAGACTTCTTTCCTCACAACGAGTAAGCTGGCTATTTCTAAAGCGTTCCCACATATCCGCACGGAAATTGCTTCCCCTTCAGGGTGCCAGACGGTAAGCTGAGTCTGGCCGGCCCCTCAGCCACTTCTCCCCCCATTCGGCGCGTGTGCCAGTTCCCCGGTAGAGTGAATCTTCCTGCTTCTCGCACGTCCTGCAAACGTTGCCTTTCGGAGTGGCGTACAAGCCTCTGAGCGAGAGAGACCTGCCTTACCCCTCAGTGGACAGCCGCATCCGGGGCACCCCTGCCACCTGGAAAGTCAGAGGCGGACGCCTGGCCACAACCACTGACTCCACTCTGCTTTGGGAAAGCTGCCCTGCATCGGGGCCCCATGTTGGGCCTCATCGCCTCGGCGCGTTTTCCCGGAGTCCGCCACATCCCCGGAGCGAGTATGGTCCCTCGGCCTCCGGGAAAAGGGCGTTCTGGAGGGCTGCCCAACGCCGGCCAATTCTCACGAGCGTTCTGCCCACCCAATACCAATGTGGGCAGAACGCTCATGAGAATTGGTCAGAAAACGCCCAGTGAACCCGTTTCGGGCGCCGCACGTCTACAGATCCGCCCGCAGAGCCTAGCCCAGCATCCCGCCAAGTCACGTCTGAACTCCACCAAAAAGTCATTCATGATTCAGGCGCAGGCGAGGCCAACACATCCTTGTCCTTAGCCTCCGCGGGTCAGCTCCCTGGCGCCGGCAGGTGGGTTCGGGCCTGACCCGAACCCCTGGCACGAACCCTGTCCTGCTCTCTCAGCCTTCAGTTTCAAGGGCCCTGTCCCTCAGGGCCTCCAAATGGGGAATACAGGGTCCCGCGCCAAGCGTCTCCTACCACCCCAGGACAAATGGTGCTTTTCGGAGTGGCACAGAAGCCTCCGAGCGAGAGATACATACGTTCCCCTGCAGAGGCCATCCCCATCCAGTGGCACCACCCCCACCTGAAATATCAGAGGCGGACTCCTTGCCACAACCTCTTCCTCAACTCTGACGCAGGAAAGCTGCCCTGCGCTGGGGCCCCCGGCTACACCACGTCGTCCAGGCGCATTTTCCCGCTGTCCGCCACAAGCCCCGAGTGAAAACGGGCACTGGGCCACGGGGAACAGGTCGGTCCTCAGAGCTGCACAAAGCCTGCCAATTCTCACGAGCGTTCTGCCCAAACCTATCCCATTTTGGGAAGAAAGCTTGTGAGAATTGGCCGGCAAACGCCCGGCGAACCCGAATCAGATGCCGCATGTCTGCAGGTCCGTCCCCTGGGCCTGGACCGGGTTCGCGAGGGGTCGTGTCCGAACTCCGCCGGAAAGCCCTCAGTGAGTAAGGTGCAGGCGAGGCCGATGCCTCCTGCTCCTCAACCTAAATGGCTCTGCTCCCTGGCCTGGCCGGTGGGCCCGGGCCTGACTCGAACCCCTGGCAGGAACTCTGTCCTGCTCTCTCAGCCTTGCGTTTCAAGGGACCTGTCCCTCGAGGCCTCCAACTGGGGTACCCTTGGTCCCGCGCCACCAGTCTCCCTACCACCCCAGCATAAACGCTGCCTTTCGGAGCGGCAGAAAAGCCTCCGAGCTAGAGAGACTTGTGTTACCCCGCAGAGGCCAGCACCATCCCAGGGCACCCCCGCCGCCGAAAAAGTCGTAGGCGGACGCCCGGCCACAACCCCTGCCTCAACTCTGCTCTGGGAAAGCTGCTCTGGGATGGGACCACCGGGTGGGAAGCGTCGTCTCGGAGCGTTTTCCTGGTGTCCGCCCCATGCCCCGAGTGGGAACGGGCCCTCGGCCAGGGGGAACAGGGCGTTCCACAGGGCCGCCCAATGCCGGCCAACTCTCACGAGCAAACCGGGATCGGTTTGGGCAGGACGCTCATAAGAATTGGCCAGAAAACGCCCAGCGAACCCCCATTGGACGCCACATGTCTGCAGGTCCCCGCCCCCCGGGCCTGCCCCGGAATCCCGCCCGAGGTTCGCATCCAAACTCCAACGGAAAGCCCTCCATGAGTCAAGTGCAGGCGAGGCTGATGCCTCCTGTTCCTCAGCCTCTGATGGTTCCTTCCCTGGCACCGGCAGGTGGGCCCGGGCCTGACCCGAAGCCTTGGCACGAACCACGGCCTGCTATCTCAGCCTTCTGTTTCAAGGGACCTGTCCCTCACAAACTCCAACTGGGGAAACCTGGGTCCTGCACTACGAGTCTCCCTACCACCCCAGCGCAAACTGTGCCTTTTGGAGCAGGGGACAAGCCTCCAAGCAAGAGAGACCTGCATTCCCCCACAGAGGCCAGCTGCATCTGGGGGTGCCCCGGCTGCCCGAAAAGACATAGATGGACGCCTGGCCACAACCCCTGCCTCAGCTCTGCTCCAGGAAAGCTGCCCTGGGCCAGGACCGCCGGGTGCGAAGCGTGGATGTGGTGCACTTTCCCGGTGTCCTCCACATGGCCCGAGCAAGAACGGGCCCTCGGCCACGGGAAACAGGGCGGTCCACAGGGCGACCCAACGCCGACCAATTCTCACGAGTGTTCTACCCAAACCGATCCCAGTTTGGGCAGAACGCTCGAGAGAATTGGCTGGAAAAGGCCTGGTGAACCCTCTTCGGGCTCCACACATCTGCAGGTCCGACCCCAGGGCCTGGACCGGGATTCCCGAGGGGTCGCGTCTGAACTCCACTGGAAAGCCCTCGGTGAGTCAGGAGCAGGGGAGGCCGACGCTTCCTGCTCCTCAGCCTCCTGGGGTCCCCTCCCTGGCATCGGCAGGTGGGCCTGGGCCTGACCCAAAGCCCTGGCATGAACGCTGGCCTCCTCTCCCAGGTTTCCGTTTCAAGGGACCTGTCCTTTGGGGCCTCCAACTGGGGAACCCTGGGTCCTGCGCCACGAGTCTCCCTACCACCCCGGCGCAAACGGTGCCTTTCAAACTGGTGGGGAAATCTCCGGAGCAAGAGAAAACAGCGTTCCCCCGCAGAGGCCAGTGGCATCCGGGGACGGCCCCTCCACCCGAAAATTCTGAGGCGGACGCCTGGCCACAACCCCTGCCTCAACACTGCTCCAGGAAAGCTGCCCTGCACTGGGGCCCCCGGGTGGCCGCGTTGTCTCGGCACGTTTTCCCAGTGTCCGCGACATGCCCCGAGTGAGAATGGGCCATCAGACGCGGGGAACAGGGCAGTCCACTGGGCTTCCCAGCGCCGGCCAATTCTCACCAGCGTTCTGCCCAAACCAATCCCGGTCTTGGCAGAATGCTCATGAGAATTGGCCGGAATACGCCCAGCGAACCTGCTTTGGGCGCCGCACGTCTGCATGTCCGCCTCGTGGGCCTTGCCCGGGATCCCGAGGGGTCGCGTCCAAACAACGCCAGAAAACACTCCTCTGTCAGGCGCAGGCGAGGCTGACACCTCCTGCTCCTCAGTCTCTGCGGGTCAACTCCCTGGCGCCGGTACGTGGGCCCGGGCCTGATCCGTAGCCCTGGCACGAACCCTGGCCTACTCTCTGAGCCTACCGTTTCAAGGACCTGTACCTTGGGGCCTCCAACTGGGGATCGCTGGGTCCCTCAGCACGAGTCTCCCTACCACCCCAGCGCAAACGGTGCCTTTCAGAGAGGCGGAGAAGTCTCCGAGCGAGAGAATCCAGTGTTCTCCTGCAGAGGCCAGCCGCATCTGGGAGCTCCCCCGCCGCCCGAGGAGTCGGAGGTAGACACCTGTCCACAACCCCTGCCTCAACTCAGCTCCGGGAAAGCTGCCCTGCACTGTGGCCCCTGAGTGGGCCGCGTCGTCTCGGAGCATTTTTCCGATATCCCTGAAGAGTTCCAGGAGGAGACTCAAAATGCTGGAAAGACTAACCAGACCAGATGGTTAGTGGGTTGAGCCCCTGAGTTAGTGATATCACCCAGACCTCCTGATTTCTGAGAAGTGGAGGGGTGACGGTGGGAGACAAGATGACAGAGAAGTAGGAGGCACTGTTTCATCCTGTCCCCTAAAGTGAGATGATTACCTACCAAAGAACTCTGATCACCCATGAAATCAGCCTGAGATTAGAATTATACACTTATGGATCACTATAGGGGCAGAAGACACCAGAGGACAGGTAAAGCAGAGTTGGAACATCAGACTAATATCAGAAGATAAACAAAAGGGGGAAGGGGCCACCAGAAGCAACCCATTGGAAAGTAATACCCCATAACAAGAGTGCCCTGTGTTTGGGGACCAGCATTAACTTGGAATCTTGTTGAAAGCACTCAAAAAGAGCAAAAGATCTTTGGGGAAATTGGTGGATTTGGGCGGTTAGGGACAGGGACTTAAGCCCACAGACCCAGGAAAGCCACTGTGGGTGAGGAATCAGAGTGCAGCAAAGAAGCCATGTCTTGGTCCCTGAGCCACCAGCATGCCCGAGAGAGTCTGGGTGACGGCACCCATGATGTAGTCTGGGGTAGACCCCAGCTGGTGCTCTCTAGAACCACAGGATCAGGAGGAAGCCTGGAACAAACAGCTTAGAAGCCATGAAAACAGAATTAGGGAAATAAATGCGACCATGAAATGTTCCAACATCAGAATTATTGGAATCCCTGAGAGGGAAGAGAAAGAAAGAAGACTAGAAGATATAGTTGAACAAATTCTCCATGAAAATTTTCTCAATCTGGCAAATGAAACTAGCGTTCATGTCCTAGAGACCGAAAGGACTCCTCGAAGATCATAGAATCTAGAAAGACCTCAAGATACCTGATGGTGAACATGATGAATAACAATTTTAGACAGGAGCTCTTGAAAGCATCTAGGGGGAAGAGATTCCATACATACAGAGGAAAGCCCATCAGAATAATGTCAGACCTGTCCACAGAAATCTGGAAAGTCAGAAAGGGCTAGCAAGATGTATTCAGGGCAATAAATGAGAAGAACATGCAGCCAAGAATACTTTATCCAGCAAGAATGACGTTCAAAAAGGATGGAGAGATAAAGAGCTTCCAAGACTGGCAAGGTTTAAAAGAGAATGTTACCACCAAGGTGGCACTAAATAAATATTAAGGGAGGTTCTATAAAAGAGGAAAAAACCCAAGAATATCATTGGACAGAAATTTATGTACACAACCTATAGAAACAAAGACTTCACAGGTAACGCGATGTCAATTAAAATATATCTCTCAATAATCATTCTCGGGGCGCCTGGGTAGCTCAGTGGGTTAAAGCCTCTGCCTTCAGCTCTGGTCATGATCCCAGGGTCCTGGGATTGAGTCCTGCATCGGGCTCTCTGCTAGGCTGGGATCCTGCTTCCTCCTCTCTCTCTCTCTCTCTCTCTCTGCCTGCCTTTCTGTCTACTTGTGATCTCTCTCTCTGTCAAATAAATTTAAAAAAAACTAATAATAATAATTACTCTCAACATAAATGGCCTAAACACACCCAAAAAATGGCACAGGTTTGCAGATTGGATAAAACGACAGGACCCATCCATATGTTGTCTACAGGAGACCCATTTTGAACCTAAGAATATATCCAGACCGAAATATATCCTTGAAAGTGAAGGAACTAAGGATACATCCAGACTGAAAGTGAAGGGATGGAGAAGCATCTTTCATGCCAAGGCCTCAAAAGAAGGCTGGAGTAGTGATTCTTAGATCAGATAAATTAGATTTTAAACTAAAGACTGTAGTCAGACATGCAGAAGGACACTACATCATCCTTTAAAAAAATATTTTATTTATTTATTTTACAGACAGAGATCCAAAGTAGGCAGAGAGGTAGGCAGAGAGAAAGGAAGAAGCAGACTCCCCACTGAGCAGAGAGCCCGATGCAGGGCTCGATCCCAGGACCCTGAGATCATGACCTGAGATGAAGGCAGAGGCTTTAACCCACTGAACCACCCAGACCCCCGACACTACATCATTCTTTTTTTTAAGATTTATTTATTTATCCGACAGAGAGAGAGAGACCACAAGTTGGCGGAGAGGCAGGCAGAGAGAGAGAGCAGGAAGCAGGCTCCCCACTGAGCAAGGAGCCCGAAGTGGGGCTTGATCCCAGGACCCTGAGACCATGACCTGAGCTGAAGGCAGAGGCTCAACTCACTGAGCCATACAGGTGTCCGAACACTACATCATTCTTAAAGGGTCTATCCACCAAGAAGATCTAAGAATTGTAAATATGTATGCCCCCAATATGGGAGCAGGCAATTACATAAGAAAACTTAATAAAGATAAAGAGTCATACTGATATGAACACATTAATATAGGAGATCTTAACATGCCACTCTTAGTAATAGATCACTCAAGCAGAAAGTCAATAAAGAAACAAGAGCATTGAACAACACATTGGACCAGATGGACCTATAGATATATACAGAACATTCCACCCGAAAAAAACCGAATACTCATTCTTCTCAAGTGCACATGAACCTTCTCCAAAATAGACCACATACTGGGTCACAGATCAGAGTTCAACTGATACCAAAAGACTGAGATTATTCCGTGCATATTCTCAGATCACAATGCTTTGCAACTGGAACTCAACCACAAGGTAAAGTTTGAAAGGAACTCAAACACCTGGAAGCTAAAGACCACCTTGCTTAACAATGCTTGGATCAACCAGGAGATCAAAGAAGAACTTAAACAATTCATGGAAACCAATGAGAATGAAGACACTTTTGTCCAAAAACTATGGGATACAACAAAGGAAGTCCTAAGGGGGAAATGCATAGACATCCAAGCCTCCCTCAAAAAAATTGTAAAATCTAGAATACACCAGCTGTCTTTACACCTTAAAGAACTGGAGAATCAACAGCAAATTAAGCCAACTCCACACACCAGAAGGGAAATAATCAAGATTAGAGCACAGATCAATGACATAGAAACTAGAGATATAGTGGAATGCATCAATGAAATTAGAAGCTGGTTTTTTGAAAGAATCAATAAGATCGATAAACCATTGGCCAAACTAATCCAAAAGAAAAGAGAGAAGGCCCAAGTTAATAAAATTATAAACGAAAAGGGAGAGATCACAACTTACACTAAGGAGATAGAAACAATCATCAGAAATTATTATCAACAGTTCTATGCCAAGAAGTTAAGCAAATTAGAAGAAATTGATGCCTAGGGAACTATAAACATCCAAGATTGAATGAGGAAGAAATTGGTAACCTGAATAGACCAATATCTAGTAACCAAGATTGAAGCAATGATCAAAAACCTCTTAAAAAACAAGAGCCCAGGACCTGAAGAATCCCTGGAGAACTCTACCAATCACTCAAATAAGAAATAATACCTATTCTCCTGAAGCTGTTTCAAAAAATAGAAACAGAAGGAAAATTTCCAGACTCTTCCTATGAAGCCAGCATTTCCTTGATCCCCAAAACCAGGAAAAGACCCCACCAAAAAGGAGAATTTCAGGCCAATATCCCTGATAAATATGGATGCCAACATTTTCAACAAGATCTTAGTTAATAGAATCCAATAGAACATTAAAAAGATTATTCACCATGACCAGGGCTAATTTATCACTGGGATGGTTCAACATTCGCTAATCAGTCAAAGTGATAGAACAAATCAATGAGAAGGGAGAAAAAACACATGGTCCTCTCAATTGATGCAGAAAAAAACATTTGACAAGATACAGCATCCATTCCTGATTAAAACTCTTCAAAGTATAGGGATAGAGGGAACATTCCTCAACTTCATAAAATCTATCTATGAAAACCCACAGCAAATATCCTCAATGGGGAAAAAAGCTGATAGCCTTCCCTTTGAGATCAGGAACACAAGGATGCACACTCTTGCCACTGTTGTTCAGCATAGTACTAGAAGTACTAGTAACAACAATCAAATAACAAAAAGAAATGAAAGGTATTCAAGTTAGCAAAGAAGAAGTCAAATTCTCTCTCTTTGAAGATGACATGATACTTTATATCGAAAACCCAAAAGACTCAACTCTCAAACTACTAGAAGTCATACAACAATTGAATAATGTGGCAGGATACAAAATCAATGCACAGTTGTTCTCTTATACAATAACAATGAAAATATAGAAAGGGAAATTAGAGAATCGATTCCATTTACTATAGCACCAAGAACCACAAGATACCTGGGAATAAACCTAACCAAAGAGGTAAAGTATCTGTACTCAAGGAACTACAAAACACTCATGAAAGAAACGGAAGAAGACCCAAAAATATGGTATATCATTCCATGTTCATGAATCAGAAGAATAAACATGGTTAAAATGTCTTACTGCCTAGAGCAATCTATACTTTCAATGTCATCCCTACTAAAATTCTACCGGCATTTTTCCAAAGTGCTAGAACAAACAAACCTAAAATTTGTGTGGAAACAGAAGAAACCCCAAATTCCTAAGGAAATGTTGAAAAAGAAAAACAAAACTGGGGGTATTCCGTTGTCTGATTTCAAGCTTTACTACAAAGCTGTGATCACCAAGACATCTGGGTACTTGCACAAAAACAGACACATAAGACCAGTGGAACAGAATAGAGAGCCAGGATATGGACCCGCAACTCTATGGTCAAATAATCTTCGACAAAGTGGGGAAAAATATCCACTGGAAAAGGATCTCTTTAATAAGTGGTTTTGAGAAAATTGGACAGCTCTGTATAGAAAAATGAAACTTGACCATTCTCTCTTTTTTTTAAAATTTTTTTATTTCTTTTGAGCGTAACAGAATTCATAGATTTACACCACACCCAGTGCTCCATGCAATGCGTGCCCTCCACAATACCCACCACCAGGCACCCCCAACCTCCCACCCCCCGCCCCTTCAAAACCCTCAGGTTATTTTTCAGAGTCCCTAGTCTCTCATGGTTCATCTCCCCCCCATTTCCCTCAACTCCCTTCTCCTCTCCATCTCCCCATGTCCTCTGTGTTATTTGTTATGCTCCACAAAGAAGTGAAACCATATGATAA
>PISX010025530.1:0-16357 GCA_004024625.1 Mellivora capensis | reverse complement strand
GTTCTTCTACATATAGCTGTCCAATTTTCCCAGCACCATTTATTGAAGAGACTGTCTTTTTTCCACAGCATATTTTTTCCTGCTTTGTCGAAGATTATTTGACCATAGAGTTGAGGGTCCATATCTGGGCTCTCTACTCTGTTCCATTGGTCTATGTGTCTGTTTTGATGCCAGTACCATGCTGTCTTGGTGATCACAGCTTTGTAGTAAAGCTTGAAATCAGGTAACGAGATGCCACCAGTTTTATTTTGTTTTTCAACATTTCCTTAGCGATTCGGGTCTCTTCTGATTGCGTACAAATTTTAGGATTATTTGCTCCAGCTCTTTGAAAAATACCGGTGGAATTTTGATGGGAATGGCATTAAAAGTATAGATTGCTCAAGGTAGTATAGACATTTTAACAATGTTTATTCTTCCGATCCAAGAACATGGAATGGTCTTCCTTCTTTTTATGTCTTCTTCAATTTCTTTCATGAGTGTTCTGTAGTTCCTCGAGTACAGATCCTTTACCTCTTTGGTTAGGCTTATTCCCAGGTATCTTATGGTTCTTGGTGCTATAGTAAATGGAATCGATTCTCTAATTTCCCTTTCTGTATTTTCATTCTTAGTGTATAAGAAAGCCACTGATTTCTGTACATTGACTTTGTATCCTGCCACGTTACTGAATTGCTGTATGAGTTCTAGTAGTTTGGGGGTGGAGTCTTTTGGGTTTTCCATACAAAGTATCATGTCCTCTGCGAAGAGAGAGAGTTTGACTTCTTCCTTGCCAATTTGGATACCTTTTATTTCTCTTTGTTGTCTGATTGCTGTTGCTAGGACATCTAATACTGTGTTGAACAAGAGTGGTGAGAGTGGGCATCCTTTTCATGTTCCTGATCTCAACGGGAAGGCTGTGAGCTTCTTCCCATTGAGGATGATGTTTGCTGTGGGTCTTTCATAGATAGATTTTATGAAGTTGAGGAATGTTCCCTCTATCCCTATACTTTGAAGCGTTTTAATCAGGAACGGATGCTGGATCACTAGCCCTCAGGGAGATTCAAATTAAAACCACATTGAGATACCACCTCACACCAGTTAGAATGGCCAAAATTAGCAAGACAGGAAACAACGTGTGTTGGAGAGGATGTGGAGAACGGGGAACCCTCTTACACTGTTGGTAGGAATGCAAGTTGGTGCAGCCACTCTGGAGAACAGTGTGGAGATTCCTCAAGAAGTTAAAAATAGAGCTTCCCTATGACCCTGCAATTGCGCTACTGGGTATTTACCCCAAAGATACAGATGTGGTGAAAAGAAGGGCCATCTGTACCCCAATGTTTATAGCAGCAATGGCCACAGTCACTAAACTGTTGAAAGAACCAAGATGCCCTTCCACAGATGAATGGATAAGGAAGATATGGTCCATATACACTATGGAGTATTGTGCCTCCATCAGAAAGGATGAATATCCAACTTTTGCAGCAACATGGATGGAACTGGAAGAGATTATGCTGAGTGAAATAAGTCAAGCAGAGAGAGTCAATTATCATATGGTTTCACTTATTTGCGGAGCATAACAAATAACACGGAGGACATGGGGAGATGGAGAGGAGAAGGGAGTTTAGGGAAATTGAGGGGGGGAGATGAACCATAAGAGACTATGGACTCTGAAAAACAACCTGAGGGTCCTGAAGGGGTGCGGGGTGGGAGGTTGGGGGAGCCAGGTGGTGGGTATTATGGAGGGTACACTTTGCATGGAGCACTGGGTGTGGTGTAAAACTATGAATTCTGTTACGCTGAAAAGAAATGAAATAAAATAAAATAAAATAAAAAAAGAAAGGATCAGTGAACTAGGCAACAAAGCACAAATTACTAAGGACTTAACAGTCATTAAAAGCCATTGTTATGACTCTTAACTAGAGAACTGATAGTTTCAAAGGGAGGTGGGGGGGTGAAACAGGTGATGGGGATTAGGAGTACACTTACAAAAAAAATAAAGAAAAAAAAAAGGAGTACACTTACAATGAGCACTAATAATGTACAGAATCATTGAATCTTGTACACCTGAAACTAACATAACATTGTATGCTAACTATACTAGAATTAAAATATTTTAAAAATTAAAAATAAAAGTTTGAAGCCATTATTACAACGTAAGAAAGACATTAAAAAGAAACCTTGGTTCAAATCTCAGCTTTGCCACCTACTAGCTATGTAAAAAAGACATACTGTTTAATTGTTCATAGTCTCAGTTTCTCCACCTATAAAACAATAATAGTATTATCTAGGGTTGGTATGAGGATTAAAGGAGATATGGATTTAAAATGCTTATGCAGCTCTTGAGACATAGTAAATGCTTAATAAATGTGCTATTATTGTTATTAGTAGTGATGGTATTAGTGGTAGAAGCAGCACAATCGCCACCTGTGAAGACAGAGCCATTTTGATGCCTACTCATTTAGAAAGTGAAGATACAGGATCTTAATTGCTCTCTACAATTACTGACATTTATAATTAAGTAATGGTATGCATCTCTGGCTCACAAATACCCTGTTCCCTCTTCTACATAAAGGAGGTAAATGTTTGATGCTAGAACATGCCAACTGGATGGAGGAGGGGCAAGATGGCAGAGAAGTAGGAGACCCTGTTTTAACCGGTCCCCTAAAGTGAGCTAATTATCTGCCAGAACACTCTGAACACCCATGAAATCAGCCTGAGATGTAGGATTATATACTTCTGGATCTCTGCGGTGGCAGGAGATCATCTGTGGAGAGGTAAAGCAGAGTGGGAACACTCTGACTGAAATCAGAGGATAAACAGAAGGGGAAGGGAGCCATCAAAAGTGACCCATTGTAAAGTAATACCCCAATATGAAAGTGCCCAATGGCTGGGGACCAGTATTAACTTGGAGTCTGGTTAAAAGCACTCAAAAACAGCAGAGGATCCTAAAGGGTAACTTGTGGGAGCGCCTGGGTGGCTCAGTGGGTTAAAGCCTCTGCCTTCCGCTCAGGTCATGATCCCAGTGTCCTGGGATCAAGCCCCGCATCTGGCTCTGCTCAGTGGGGAGCCTGCTTCCTCCTTTCTCTCTGCCTGCCTCTCTGCCTACTTGTGATCTCTGTCAAATAAATAAATAAAATCTTTAAAAAAAAAAGGGTAACTTGTGGAATCAGGTGGTCACGGGCACAGGCCTAAGCCCACAGACCCAGGACGACCACAAAGGCGACCACCAATGCCAGAGAGAGTGCGGTGGTAGAGCCTCCAGTTCCTGATCCCAGAGCCCCCAGAGTTGCACAGCTTGCACCACCACTCAGGGTGCACTCCCACCCCAGCATGAGGGTACCTGGTGGGCCCTCTCTAGAACCAAAGCCTTTTGTACTATGCGCTCACTGCACGACCACAGTATGAACTGAGCTCCCTACCCACGCCTGAGAGTGTTCTATGTGGGTGCTAGGTAGCAGTCTCTAGGACCTGCAAAGAGGCAGGACACTCCCAGGAACTCAGCGAGATCTCTGGTCAGAATCTCTCCGCAAGCAGCTACCTACGAAACCCTGAGTTCTGAACCCCAGATAGCAGTCCTGGCAAAGGCAGCCACTGGAAACGGGCTCCCTGGACCAAGATCGCTCATGGCTTTAGTGGCACGAGGGTGCGGAGACAAGCGGGCGCTTCGGGCGACTGCTGAGATGGTGGCCAGGGACCTGCACTGCCTGTGGGAGGTTGAACAGCTCAGCAGAGTTTGCAGAGTGGGGAATCTGTGTTCTGGACCACCCAGAGGGGACCAGACTGAAGCTTCTCACTAAAATGGAGGTCTGGGTGAAGTTTGCTTTCCACTAAACCTCCAAAAAGCCACAAAAAGCCACCAAAGCAAAAAAACAAACAAACAAACAAAAAAAAACCCCAGAGAACAACAGCCTGTAAAATCGGTTTCCTGGGAACCCAGTCCCTTGACAGGGGGCAGGAGGACCCAAGCAAGACTGAAAACAACGCGGCACGCCCTGCCCCCAGAAAGCCAGCCAAAAGAACAAAAGGACAACCAACACAGGGTCCCCATAAAACAGTAAAACTCGAATATCAGGGGAAAACAATATATTAAGCTACCAGTATTGCCCTAAAACCTGTATATTTCATACATACTTTTATTTTTAATTCGTTCTCACTATTCTTCTTCCTTTTAATTTTTATAACCTACTAACCATCACAACTAGAGGTTTAATACAACATATTCCATAATAACCTTTTAACTTGAACTTTTTTCAAACATATACATGAATTTCCCTTTTTCTTTTCTATTTTCCTAAATATACATATAGATAAGCTTCAAGGTAATCCACTTTCCCTTATCAATACTACCCCAATATATAAAACAGTTTTAATCTCCCTTTATCTCTGGAAAGTTGAGGGCTTTAAGAAAGATATCAAGATACACACAGTAAGAATCAAAATAACCTTCCTCGCCCACATTGAGGATTTATAACCACCCTCCCATCTTTTTCTTCTGTCAGTGATTCTGTGTATATGTTTTCGTTTTGGTAGTATATAAATCTTATTTTGGGGGTTTATTTTGACTGGGTTCTTTTTTTTTTCCTTGTCATTTACTTTTGTCGGTCTTTTTCTTTGTCTGTTTTTGTTTATATACCTTAAAAATCTTACCTTTGGGGCCCATTCTGGCAGGGTCTTCTCTTTTTTTGTTTTGTTGTCTCTTTCTCTCTCTTTTTCTCTTTTCGGTGATGACTTCCAATTGCTCAGAAGTGTTCCAGGGTGCACCCTGCCTGGATCGCATAAATATTCAGGTACACATCCCCTCAACTACCTCTCACCAAAATGACTAGGAGAAGGAACACCCAACAGAGGAAAAATTCAGAGACTGTGCTCTTTCCATCAGAGCTATTGGATATGGACATAAACAATATGCCGAAAAGGGAATTCAGGGTAACAAATATCCAGGCAATGTCTAGGTTGAAGAAAACCATAAAAAGGACAGGACCTACCCATGCGTTGTGTACAAGAGATCCATTTTGAACCTAAAGATACGTCCAGACTGAAAGTGAAGAGATGGAGAAGCATCTTTCATGCCAACCTCAAAAGAGAGCTGGGGTAGTAATTCTCCTATCAGATAAATTAGATTTTAAACTAGAGACTGTAGTCACAGATAAAGGACACTACATCATTCTTAAAGGGTCTATCCACCAAGAGGATCTAACAACTGTAAATATTTATGCCCCAATAATGGGAGCAGCCAACTATATAAGACAACTGTTAATCAAGACAAAGAGTCATATTGATATGAATACATTAATAGTAGGGGATCTTAACACACTACTCTCAATAAGAGACAGATCATTCAAGCAGAAAATCAATAAAGAAACAAAAACATTGAATGACACTTTGGCCCAGCTAGACCTCATGGATATATACAGAACATTCCACCCTAAAATAAGAGGTAATCATTCTTCTCGAGTACACATGGAAGGTTCTCCAGAACAGACCACATAATGGGTTACAAATCAGGGCTCAACCAATACCAAAAGATTGAGATTATTCCCTGCATATTCTCAGACAACAATGCTTTGAAACTGGAACTCAACCACAAGAAAAAGTTTGGAAGGAATTCAAACACCTGAAAGCTAAAGACCACCTTCCTTAAGAATGTTTGGATCAACCAGGAATTCAAGACCTTAAACATTTCATGGAAACCAATGTGAATGAACACAATTCAGTATAAAACCTATGGGATACAGCAAACGTGGTCCTAAGGGGGAAAATACATAGCCATCCAAGCCTCCCTCAAAAAAATTGAAAAATCCAGAATTTACCAGCCCTCTTTACACCTTAAAGAACTGGAGAATTAACAAGTTAAGCCAATCCCAAACACAAGAAGGGAAATAATCAAGATTAGAGCAGAGGTCAATGAGATAGAAACTAGAGATATAGTAGAAGACATCAATGAAACTAGTAGCTGGTTCTTTGAAACAATCAATAAGATCAATAATCCATTGGCCAAACTAATCCAAAAGAAAAGACAGTGGACCCAGATTAATAAAATTATGAATGAAAAGGGAGAGATCACGACTAACACCAAGGAAATAGAAACAATCATCAGAAATTAGCAACAGTTATATGCTAATAAGTTAAGCAAACTAGACAAAATGGATGCACTCCAGGAAACCTATAAACTTCCAAAACTGAAGCAGGACGAACTTGATAACCTGTATAGACCAATATCGACTAACGAGATTGAAGCAGGTGCAACCGCTCTGGAAAACAGCATGGAGATTCCTCAAAAAGTTGAAAATAGAACTACCCTATGACCCAGCAACTGCACTACTGGGTATTTACCCTAAAGATACAAACATAGTGATCCAAAGGGGCATGCGCACCCGAATGTTTATAGCAGCAATGTCTACAATAGCCAAACTATGGAAAGAACCTAGATGTCCATCAACAGATGAATGGATAAAGAAGATGTGGTATATATACACAAGGGAATACTGTGCAGCCATCAAAAGAAATGAAATCTTGCCATTTGCAACGACGTGGATGGAACTAGAGAGTATCATGCTTAGTGAAATAAGTCAATCAGAGAAAGACAACTATCATATGATATCCCTGATATGAGGAAGTGGAGATGCAACATGGGGGCTTGGGGGGCAGAAAAAGAAGAAAAGAAACAAGATGGGATTGGGAGGGAGACAAACCATAAGTGACTCTTAATCTCACAAAACAAACTGAGGGTTGCTGGGGGGAGGGGGATTAGGAGAGGGGAGTCGGGTAACGGACATTGGGGAAGGTATGTGGTATGGTTAGTGCTGTGAAGTGTGTAAACCTGGCGATTCACAGACATGTACCCCTGGGGATAAAAATACATTATATGTTTATAAAAAATAAAAAAATGAAATAAAAAGATAAAAATAAAAAAACTCCCAAAAAGCAAGAGCCCAGGACCTGACGGATTACCTGGGGAATTCTACCAAACATTCAAAGAAGAAATAATGCCCATTCTCCTGAAGCTCTTTCAAAAATAGAAAACAGAAGGAAAACGTTCAAAACTCTTTTTATGAAGCCAGCATTACCCTGATCACCAAACCAGGCAAAGACCCCACTAAGAAGGAGAATTTCAGACCAATATCCCTGATAAATTTGGATGCCATGATTCTCAAGAAGATCCTAGCTAAGAGGATCCAACAGTACATTAAAAAGATTATCCACCATGACCTGGTGGGATTTATCCATGGGATGCTAGGGTGGTTCAACATTCGCAAACCAATCAATGTAGTAAAACAAATCAATAAGAGAAGAGAGAATAACCACATGGTCCTCTCAATGGATGCAGAAAAAGGCATTTGACAAGATACAGCATCCGTTCCTGATGAAAACGATTGAAAGTATAGGGATAGAGGGAACATTCCTCAACTTCATAAGATCTATCTACGAAAAACCCATAACAAAAATCATTCTCAATGGGGAAAAGCTGACAGCCTTTCCTCTGAGATCAGGAACACAACAAGGATGTCCACTCTTGCCACTGTGATTCAACATAGTACTGAAGTCCTAGCAACAGCAATAGACAACAAAAAGAAATAAAAGGTATTCAAACTGGCAAAGAAGAAGTCAAACTCTATCTCTTCGCAGATGACATGATACTTTATATCGAAAACCCAAAAGACTCCACCCCCAAACTACTAGAACTCATTCAGCAATTTAGTAATGTGGAAGGATACAAAATCAATGTACAGAAATCAGTTGCTTTCTTATACACTAACAATGAAAATATAGAAAGGGAAATTAGAGAATTGATTCCATTTACGATAGCCCCAAGAACCATAAGATACCTGGGAATAAACCTAACCAAAGAGGTAAAGGATATATACTCGGAGAACTACAGAACACTCATGAAAGAAACTGAAGACACAGAAAGATGGAAGAGTATTCCATGCTCATGGATAGGAAGGATAAATATTGTTAAAATGTCTATACTGCCTAGAGACATCTATACTTTCAATTCCATCCTGATCAAAATTCCACCGGCACTTTTCAAAGAGCTAGAACAAACAATTCTAAAATTTGTATGGAATCAGAAGAGACACCGAATTGCTAAGGAAATGTTGAAAAAGAAAAAAAAAAGTGGGGGCATCACATTGCCTGATTTCAAGCTTTACTACAAAAGCTGTGATCACCAAGACAGCATGGTACTGGCACAAAAACAGACACAAGGACCAGGGGAACAGAGTAGAGAGCCCAGATATAGACCCACAACTCTGTAGTCAAATATCTTCAACAAAGCAGGAAAAAATATCCAGTGGAAAAAAAGACAGTCTCTTCAATATATGGTGCTGAGAAAATTGGACAGGTATGTGTAGAAGAATGAAACTCAACCATTATCTTATACCATATCCCCAGATAAACTTGAAATGCATAAAGACCTCAATGTGAAGCAGGCATCTATCAGAATCCTAGAGGAGAACATAGGCAGTAACCTCTTCGACATTGGCCACAGCAACTTCTTTCAAGATAAGTCTCCAAAGGCAAAGGAAACAAAAGCAAAAATGAACTTTTGGGACTTCATCAAGAGCAAAAGCTTCTGCACAGCAAAGGAGACAGTCAACAAAACAAAGAGGCAACCCACGGAATCAGAGAAGATATTTGCAAATGACACTACAGACAAAGGGCTGATACCCAAGATCTATAAAGAACTCCTCAAGCTCAACACACACAAAACAGACAATCACGTCAAAAAAATGGGAAAAAGACATGCACAGACACTTCTACAAAGAAGACATACAAATGGCTAACAGACACATGAAAAAATGTTCATCATCATTAGCAATCAGGGAGATTCAAATCAAAACCACATTGAGATACCACCTTACACCAGACAGAATGGTCAAAATTAACAAGACAGTAAACAACAAGTGTTGGAGAGGATGTGGAGAAAGGGGAACCCTCTTACACTATTGGTGGGAATGCGAGATGGTGCAGCCACTTTGAAAACAGTGTGGAGATTCCTTAAGAAATTAAAAATAAAGCTTCCCTATGACCCTGCAATTGACTACTGGGTATTTACCCCAAAGATAAAGATGTAGTGAAAAGAGGGGCCATCTATACTCCAATGTTCACAGCAGCAATGGCCACAGTTGCCAAACTGTGGAAAGAACCAAGATGCCCTTCAACGTATGGATGGATAAAGAAATATGGTCCATATATACAATGAAGCATTATGCCTCCATCAGAAAGGATGAGCACCCAACTTTTGTATCAACATGGATGGGACTGGAGGAGATTATGCTGAGTGAAATAAGACAAGCAGAGAGAGTCAATTATCATATGGTTTCACTTACTTGTGGAGCATAAGGAATAACACAGAAGACATTGGGAGAGGGAGAGAAGTAAGTGGGGGGAAATCGGAAGGGGAGACAAACCATGAGACTGTGGACTCTGAGAAACAAACTGAGGGTTTTGGAGGGGAGGGGGCTGGGGGGTCGGTTGAGCCTGGTGGTGGGTATTAAGGAGGGCACGTATTGCATGGAGCACTGGGTGTGGTGCATAAACAATGAATTTTGGAACACTGAAAAAAACAAATTAAACTAAATAAAAGAACATGCCAAGTGGAAAGGGTGTTATCATCATAAGTTAAATGATATAAGGTATATATGCTGTTTAGTTGGCTGCCTGCAAGATTTAACCCTGGTTTGTTTCCATATATATTAAAGTGTATAGTACAGAACATGCATACTGTGTCATTATGATGACAAATTATTTGTTAGGACACCATGTCTCTCAGCACACTTTAGCACTATTTTACAGAGGATGTGCACTCAAACATAGACATCTCATTATTTTCAAGTCAATTCTAAGAATTTCCATATTATGAAGACAGAGATGAATTAGATTTTACCACACTTTTGTTTAATCATGCTTCACTAAATATAGAAGACTCTATTAAGCAACCACACAGGGTAGGTATCTTCAAAGATAGCTAGCACATTCAATAACTAAGAAACACAATTTAAAATATGATTCTAGGGGTGCCTGGGTGGCTTGGTGGGTTAAAACCTCTGCTTCAGCTCAGGTTATGATCCCAGGGTCCTGGCATCAAGCCCCCCATCAGGCTCTCTGCTCAGCAGGGAGCCTGCTTACCCTCTTCTCTCTCTGCCTGCCTCTCTGCCTACTTGTGATCTGTCTATTAAATAAATAAAATCTTTAAAAAAATATGATTCTAGAGGGAAAGTGCTTTTACATAAATACATCTTTAAACTCAGTTCCACCATAATTTTAAAGCTATGCTCACTATTTCAAGCATTGCAAAATGGCATTTATATGCATCTGAAATATTTATAGCTCCTCAATTGTCTGTTATTATTAAAGTTAAATTATAACTACAGAAATATATTATTGAAGAAGCTAAATTTTATTAACCTTTTATGTTTATTTCTTATATTTCCTCCAAACAACACTAAAACCAAAGAAATTGCTTACAACTTCCATGCAATTTTTGTTCTTCCTGAAACCTCTAGAGAATCCTAGAAATTCTAATTAGAATTAGCACTTATAACCTACATATTTTATTATTATTTTAAGTTTAGTTAATATTAACTGCCATTACTTTAATTCTTACTTAACATCACTATTATCTATAATTACTACAGATATTTAAGAAAAGTGGTATTATTTTTAGCCTTGGTATTTATATAGCCCCAAATATCATCAAACTGAATACTAAACTACAACATACATATAAATTCTAAGAGTTACATATATTATATACACTCAAAAGTACTAACAGGTGCTTTTGAAGCTGCATCTTTAAACATATTTTTTCATTAATCCAGAGAGAACTGGCAGATATAGTTTGTCACATAGCATCATTACAGCTTGTAAGAACCTACATATTATAATCATGGGAACACAGAATTTGGGAACTAGAATACCTTAGAGATTAAGAATTCATACTAATCTGGATATCATCATATCTTACCTAAACTACTGGTGGTTTATTCACAACCAATGCTTTCCAACATACCTATCACGTTCCCATCACCTATCCATCTGCCAAAGGCCTCCTCAATAGTTTATAACCAAATTATTGTGTTGCTAATACTTAAAGAACAAAACCCCATTTCCCAGGTATGAAATTTGCCCTGCCAGTTTCACCTCCAAGTCCCAACTCAATAGGCTGTGGTTTCAACAGCTGCACCTGACCCAGTATGTACCTCATCCCACCACCATACTTTTCTAATGGTGTCTTCTGCCTAGAATGTCTTCTTTCCTTCTTTCCCTATTAAAATTCTACTTAAATTTCAAGGCCCAGCTCAAATTATACTACCCATGGGATTTTCCCTTTCCCTACTCAAATATTAATTGTATTTCCATTCTGCATTCCTGTGCAAAAATATCTATGTTAACATCTAATATAACTTAACTAAATGTAGTGTACCTCCTCCTCTCTCCCTCATTAGATGGTAAGTTCCCTGTTGCAGGAGGAACAAGACCTTCATTTCTCTCCCTCTCACTGAATACCTTGCATATAATCAGTACTCTACAAACATAAATTAAATTAAATGAGATACATTCTCTCCTAAATTAGAAATAATCTGGTTTATTAACATAAAATTAAAAATCACTTTCTCTATAACTCTAAGTAATTCAAATAGAAAGTATAATTTGATGGTAATTTCACATATTAAGTATTTACACATTTAAATATTATAATAATCAGAGGTATTTTATTTTATTTTTTTTAAAGATTTTATTTATTTATTTGACAGAGAGAGATCACAAGTAGGCAGAGAGTCAGGCAGAGAGAGAGGAGGAAGCAGGCTCCCTGCTGAGCAGAGAGCCTGATGCGGGGCTCGATCCCAGGACCCCGGGATCATGACCCAAGCCGAAGGCAGAGGCCTTAACCCACTGAGCCACCCAGGCGCCCCAAATCAGAGGTATTTTAAAACATCTTTTGGGGTGTCTGATTGGCTCAGTCACAGATTAAGCACCAGCTCCTGATTGCAGCTCAGGTCATAATCTCAGGGTCCTGAGACTGAGCCACATGACTGGCTCCAGCTCAGGGGGGGTCTGCTTGAGTATTCTTTCCCTCTCTCTCCCTCTTTATCTCTCTCTCCCTCTTCCCCTCCCCCACCACTCTCATGATCTCCCTCTCTCTTAAATAAATAAATCTTTTAAAAAAACTTTTCTATTCATCAATCTGAAGCACTTTGAACTCTTAAGTGAAACATTTTCTTAACACAGATTAGCAATGCTTTCAGTGCATTTAGGAAGAACAAGACATGAGCTCTCCAAACCCTTGCAACAGGAGAAAATTCTCAGAGATTTTGGGACACTAGGTCTAAGAGCTTTGGAAATAAGTCTTAGAAACAATGAGTGTGTTCCTCCCTCCAGAATGCAACTGAGTGAGTGGCAAGCAACAGCAAAATGGGAAAAAAAGTGGTTCCTGGAGATAGGAAAGCTAGGAAAATGTGTTTGGAATTCACTGGAGCCAGAGCCTCCTGATTTCTTACTGATCCTGCCACCTACTGGCCAAATTATGAAACAAGACACTGCAAGTGACAAGGAACTTTAGCTGTTATAGTAAGATCAATCAATAGTTACTAAGTGTCATTAAAATAAATGTCTGGAATATGCTATGATGCTTAATTGTTCCTTAAATGTCCTTTTGAAAAATAAATCTTGGGGCGCCCGGGTGGCTCAGTGGGTTAGGGCCTCTCTCAGGGTCCTGAAATCGAGCCCAGCATCGGGCTCTCTGCTCAGCAAGGAGCCTGCTTCCCTTCCTCACTCTCTCTCTGCCTACTTATGATCTCTGTCTGTCAAATAAATAAATAAAATCTTTAAAAAAAAGAAAGAAAAGGAAATCTTAGTAAAAGTAATATTACTGAAAGGTGTTCCTGACCTGCTTTGTACTCAAATACTCAAAATTAGGAAATAGTACTAGTATCACACATAAACTTCAGAGAATCTGAGCTAAGAAGAACTGGAATGCAGTGTTCTTAGCAGTGAGTAGATGAGAGCCTTTATATAATTTTTATTAAGTTTTAGCACCTATAATAACAATTGCTTCTATTGTAACTGACTGGCTCTACCAAGTGCTGGAAATTCTCTTGCTGAATTAACAGCTGTATTAAGTGTCAACAACTAAAGCAAAACACACACACACACACACACACACACACACAGCATCATGCTAAATGAAAGGGAAAGGGGAATTAGTATTTGTTAAGTGCCTACTACTATACTAAAAACTGTGCTGGGTGCTTTGAATATATAACCTTATTTAATTCTCACAACACTACTAGATAAACATTATTCTACTCATTTTATGGATGAGAAAATTCAGTCTTAGAGGTTACAAGTATTATAGCTGGAATGAAAATAAGTGTGACTCCATTTCTTAAGGCTTTTTCCACCATATCACACTACCTTCAGAAACTCTCTAATGGATTTTATACTTACCTCTATGTCTCAAAGGTCATTTTCTTCATTTGTAAAATAGAGTCCAGACTAATCATTTCTATGGTTCAGACTAACTCTAAAATTTCACAAAATCTATGATTCTTGTGTGACTCAATCCAAATACATGGATAAGTAAAAGAGAAACTGCTCAATATAAAATACTCAAAGGACTGGAGGGAGACGGTCAAAGAAAAGTAAATAAAAATTGCCTTTGAATGTAATAAAAGCTGTTCACCTTCACTCTGAATGTAAGGAATTAAAATTATAACATGGATGATTTACCATTTTCACCTCTGAGATGGACGAAGATTGCAGGGAAACAGATACTCATATATATTTTAAGTGCCACTATAGACACAAATTCTTTGGAAGGCAATTTGGTAATATATATCAAAATTATGAATGTATACAGCATTTAATCCAGGAATTTTACTTCTAGACTTTGTCCTACAAATAGAGCTTATGTGCTCAAAGGTATATGCAGATACACATTCACCACAGCATTGCTTGAAATACCAAAAGAGGCTGGAATTAATCTAAATACCCATTCACTGGGGACTGGTTCAATAAATTAGGATAGCCCCATACCACCAAATTCTATGCAGTTTGCCAAAAAAACATAGTAGATGAACACAAGGTATTATGGATAACATCCAAGTACATAAAGTAAAAACAGCAAGAAGTAAAAAACAAAAAATGATAAATATACATATGCATCTAGAAGCATGGACTATGTCTAGGAGGCAAGGTGAGAAATTAGTAATAGTGGTTTTCTCTGGGGAAGAAGCTGTAAATCTAGGACTGAAGGGATAAGCTTATTATGCTCCCTTTTATTTTTTTTTCTATATATATACTGTGATATAAGCATTTTTACCTTTTTTAATTTAAAAAAGTGTTTATAACAAATGGTCTCTGGAGTCACTGAAGAACCCTTTTAATGTGAAGGTTACTTATGAGAAGAAAAAAAGAACTAATGCCAGGAATTTTTGAAATGTCAGATTTCTTCTAATTACCTCTATTTCTGTGTGTGTGTGAACTTCAATCTACAAACAACAACAAATATAGCACAAGCACCTCCAATGTGCAAGATAAGACAGAACGTCTGAAAAGGAGTATTATTCACCTCTCTCAGTCTTTCTCTCTCTCTCTCTCTCTCTTTCTCTCTCAATCTTTCAAAATTCAGATTCTCACATTCTAGAGCATGTTGTGACAAATCATACAAATGAATGGTAAAGCTGCCAATTCCAAGGGCTTGGGCATATGGAATATATTAATTTCTTAGTTGTGGAGACTCAGTTGTGGAGAAAATATCCTATGCTTATTTGAACTATCAATTCTGCAGTATTTGTAAAATAGTACTTAAAATACCAAAAATTCACAAATCCTAATAATTATGAGATTGAGAAGTTGCCTATATAGTATCAAAATTATGTGTAAAATTCCCAAGAGGTTAAGTATCTAATCATAAACAAAGCACTCTATTTTCAAATCAGTAAGATATACTTATTAGGTACCAGATTTTGATTTTATTCCAGAAAATTTGTTTGTAGGAAAAACCTATAAAATTTCCTAGAAAAAGAAACTGATAAGTAGTATAAATGTAAGAGGAAAGACTATGCACTACTGGCCATGGCCAAATCTCATTCCAATTTCATGAAAATTTCTGGGCTCTTAGTATTCTGTTACACTGTTTTCCCTTACACAGTAAGTTGACAAATTTATTTCCTCTACTTCTCAGTAAAAATAATAACTATAATAGAGGGGTATACCTCACATATTAAGCAATAAAAACAAACCAACATTTCCAGATGAATAATAATACTTAATGAAAACTAAGACTAAAAGGAGTGGCACCTGGGTGGCTCAGTCAGTAAAGCTTCTGAATTCAGCTCAAGTCATGATCTCAGGTCCTGGGATTGAGCCCCATATCAGGATTACTGCTGAGAGGGCAGTCTGCTTCTCCCTTTCCTTCACCCTCTGTCCCTCCCCGACTTGTGAGTGTTGCACACTCTCTCTCTCAAATAAATAAAATCTTAAAAATAAAGAAAATGAGCTATCCTCCTTTAGTTGCTGGGTAAAATCATCAGTTTATGTTTGACTCTGTCCAGGGTGGACAAATTATACATGTATATATATTACTTGAAAATTTTAGCAAAGCACTAGACTCAATATCAGGATAAGAACTTTATATTTTTAAAAATAAGACATACCTTTCATCTGGGTAGCAAAATTCAGTGCCAATTTTGCAAAGAGATCTGGATTTTCAAATTTGTCCTCCTTAACTTTTAACCAGAAACAGTTCTCAGATAGTTCTTTGGGTTCAATCTGAAACAAAAATAACAAAGATAAGTTTCTAAATTATTGCTTCATATTTAATTCTTCAAAGAATTCAATTTCACCAAGATCAAATGATAGTTGCTTTATTTATCTACTTACTAAATCAATTTTAGCATCTATCAAATAAGTGTTAAGTAAATATTCATTGGGGACGTCCCAGAATTCTATTGGTGTACAGGAAAGATATACAACAGCAATTAGCCATATAGCAAATTACATTTAAGAAAGTCTTCTATTGGAAGGAATCTTAAAAATAGTTGAGTAAATCCCTCCCCCAACTCACATACATTTTTTTCTGCTCTTGCATTTTTAAAAATGAAGAAACTAAAATTCAGAAAAGCAAATTAATTCTCCATGTTTACTGACCAGGGTGAAGATAATAATCATAAAAGCTAACATCTTATATACCTCCTATTATGTGTCAAGTGATTTGCATATATTACCTAATATAATCATTATAATAATCCCTTAAAACAGGACCTATTATTATCTCCACATTAAAGATGAGGAAACTGTGCCCCAGAAAGTTTAAGTGGCTGTCCAAATTAGCAAAGGGCAAAGATGGGAATTAAACCCAGGCAGTATTGCTCCA